>JAVSBS010003021.1:0-26744 GCA_033124195.1 Coracias cyanogaster
GGCTAAATTGTTGAGTGCATAAACTAATGTATAGAGAAGTTGAGTTTCAAGATGAAATCTTAGAGAGTATTTCTTGTTGATGTTCTCTTGATTTTTGAGAAAGGGATGAAACACTGCTTAGGTAAGTATTACAGAATTCAGTATCCAGTGAATGTGATTCATTGTTTCACCATCCTCTGAAGTATACTTTAAAAGGGTCTGCTTTGTTTCCTACTTTCAGAATCAAAGATTTATACAGCATTGTGTCGCCTTCCACATTTTGGATAGTACTGTGACAGATTTCTATGCTGGCAGAAATTTATCCCCAAGAAATACTGATTATCTTTCTTGACATACATCAAGACGCTGATAGTGCTCTTGCATTGTCTCAAACTTTTCCTGTAGGGCTTCCCTTTATCCTTGTTTTAACACTAATGTTACAAGTAGTTGGATATATGGTGAGTTCAAACTGTGGTGATGTTCCCCTTGCACCCCCCAATTCAGTCTATAGGTCTTTTATTGTCATGCCACTTGATTTCTTTTCTGCACAGAAGTTTTATAATTTTAAAGCTGAACCTTTATTTACAAGCACCTGAAGAAGAAAGTCTTGGTGCAAGAGAAGGAATACAACTTTCATATAAAAGGCATTGGAACAGGAGATTATTTTTTTAAATCATCATAAAATAGTGTTCTTGCTCAATTATGTAATTTTAATCCTAATTTGTGTAAACACACTGAATGCTTCTGCTGGCTTGTCTGAGACATTTTTTGCTATCCTTATATATAATTTTTTTTTTTTGCTTTGCTATTTTAAAAATTTTACTAGGGATAAAGGACTAAGGCAAGATTTATCCATTGCGGAGCTAGTGTTCAAGCTTTTATTTCATGGCCTGACTCCTTGCATTACTATATAATGCCACACTTGTTTTTCTTCTGGAAATCTATTTGTTTCACTCAATTACCTTCAGACTTGTCCCTGAGTGTTTTACCTGATTACCACTTTGCAATATCGGTGTTTTCTCCCCCCATGATCTCCTCAGCCTCTGTTAGGCTTCTGTGTTCTTCACCAGTTCTCAGGTGTAACTAATTTCCCTTTTCCTGTGTGATTAAAACCAATAGCATAGACACCCTCTACCCTTTCCTATTCTTCTCTCCTGCATATATCAACATAATTGCTTTTGGGGTTTTTGCTATGAACTAAATGTGTTATATTGTCTTGGAAATGCTGACCTGTTGTCTTCCTTGCACCTTCATCACATTCTTCAGTGTAAACCTCTATCACACCTTCAGGTGTTCTTTCACATGATAGCTTTGTCTTTGGAAGTCTTATATTAGTCGTTACTCTCCTTTAGGAGGCAAAATAATTTTATTTTCTACTTTGTCCTTTTCAGCACATGTCTGTAAATGCTGAATTCTCTGAATTCAATGCTGATTTTCAGGCATATATTTTCGTATGAAGTTATGTAATTGTTTACACTCTTTCAAGTTATGTAATTGTTTACACTCTCATTTTACACAGAAAAAGAAGGTTAGGAGAAACGGGAAAATTTTTAGCACTCTACTGCAAGTTTTGGGAGGGTTTTGGGGTTGGTTGTTTGTAATTTGTTTTTTTTACATTAATTCAATATATATTCAGATTATTTGTGAATCAGTTCTTTACTTTCTACTGATGAGGATAGTTACTAACTTTCAATCAGACCCGTGCTGGAATCCTTCCAGAAATGTTGGTTAGTGTATTTTAGGAAGATACTGGAAATTTTATTCTATTACAACTAGCACCAGGGGGGAGGGAAGAGAAGTTTTTTACATATTATTCAGCAATGATTAATCTAGTGTTGAATAATAATTTTTAATTTCAATTTCTTGAATACATTTATTAATTTACCTCCTGCTAATACGCTGCTTTAGATGCCACTATTTTTAATTTATTTCTGTACTTAAGTATCATTTGCATAATGGCATTAAGAGGTCCACTCATGAGTATTTTGTAGCGGTATGTTGGACAGAGTGGATATGCTGTAATTAGTGGCATCTGACCTTCAACTTCATTTATATGCAAATAGAAATACTACAGGATACAAAAGTGTGGTGCTATTAGAAGTCACTGCTGTGTGTATCAGATATTTCAGTTGTGGCTTGTTTTTCATGTATTTTATATAATAATATATTCTCATAGAGGGAGCGTGTATGTGTATATATGCCAGTAAATAAAAGTGCCTGTGGATGAGCAAAGGTGTTTACACTCCCTATAGCTAAAAGGGGGAAGTTAAATAAGTACAGCTTGGAAATAGATATTTCTTTTTATTTTTCTTATATGACATTTCTTTCCCTGAGCTCCAGATATGTTGAAAGCATATTGAAAGGTAGGAAAGTTGAAAATACTATATAAATTCCGTAATTGTACTACTGTGACTGAAACTCTACTAAAGCTTTATATAAGAAAAGTAGGCAGTGTATCAGATTGTTTTGTTCAATTTCCCCAGGAGCAGATAAATTGTCAGAAAGGATTCCAAAATACTTTTTCTCAGCTCTATTTTGAGGATTTCTCTCTTCTGCATTCTTCTACGCACTGTAGGTAGATAAGCCATGAATCTGGAAATGTCTTAATTTAGCTGATTTGATTTTAAAAAAATGTTGAGTTAATCTTGTGTATTTCAAAATGTATTTAGTTTTGATCCTCAGCTTCTTTGAGTAATGTTATGCATGTAAAGTGTGAGGAGGACTTCACCCCCAGCTAATATATGTGTACAGTAAGAATCTCAATATGAGGGCCTGAAGCAATTTTTTTTTTAAAACGGCTCTAACTTTGTGCAGACAGCTTTTACTCCCTTACAGAGACTTTATGGCTTAGGACACAACATGAAGTCAGAACGTAAACACCAAAATGATGTGGAGTATAGGTGTTTACACAGCTGATTGCTGCAGATGTGTTCTCTCTCAACAAAACTAGCCAACTCAGAAGCTCGCTTTTATGTGCTTAGGGCTTATCTTTCAAGAAACTGGAATTCACAGTATATGATTGCAAACAGATTTTCATTCTTGTATGACTAATTAGTTTGTGAGGGGCAGATGGTAATGTGCAAATTTGTACAGCATTAAGGGATATAAGGATGCTCTTAACATGTAATTTAATTAGATCTTAACATGTCATTTACTTAGATCTAGCATTATTTGTATTCAGATAAGAGATTTAGAACTTCCCTTTTATAATTCATTTGGTTGATACTATTTCAGAGATTACTTCCCCTCTGCTATTGTGACTACAAATAAGTAAAATAAGTGGGTTTTTTCTTTCTTTTTCTGTTTCATGTCATCTTTTCAGTAATTGGATGTATACCATCAGTGATAAACATTGTAGTGCTTTTAAATATTTTCAATGGTCCCGCTATCCTTTCTGTCTGCCCAGGTAAAGAAACAGACCAACTTCCACATGAGCAGCCTGGCTTTAAAATGCTATTTGAGAAAGGAGACTGGGAGACATTTTTCTATTTGTTTGGTTTTTTGTCTCTTGTTTCATTGAGACTGCAAATCTGAACCCAGTGCTGTTCACTTTCTGCTTATTTGTTTAAGTGTCCTTCAGTTCTGAGGTAACTTAAATTACTGTAACCTGGCTCTTTTTAATCAAGTAGTGACTGAATTACAATTGACTGAATTTCTCAGTGATTTTTGAATATTTTTCTATCTTTAGGATGTGTACCTTTGTTAGTATTAGTCACTAATAAGGATTAGCTAATAATTTACATATCATTGTAATCAGATTAGTGTACCAGGTTTTTAATTGCAG
The DNA here is from genome assembly GCA_033124195.1 of Coracias cyanogaster. Classification (NCBI taxonomy): domain Eukaryota; kingdom Metazoa; phylum Chordata; class Aves; order Coraciiformes; family Coraciidae; genus Coracias; species Coracias cyanogaster. The sequence goes on from JAVSBS010003021.1 coordinate 3,764, forward strand.
TAGTAAATCCTACAAAAGTGTAAGAGGATGGAGATCATGGGAAGGAAATAGAATATTTGAGACAGGAAAAAAGCTAGTGGTGTCCAAAACTGATTGTCCAGTATGTTATACTGTACTTTGCAAAATGGTGGCAATATGTGATAATTTCTGGGATTTTATCACCAAGGCAAAGGATGTATTAACATTTTTTGAGTTATAGTGCACGCACAAAGTTTGGGAAGGTTAGTCACCTTCATAATCAGTGAAATTAAAATGTATGTGAAAGAAAAGTAGTATGAATGCAGAGCAGGTTGTGGGTACGTTCCCCTTGGCAGTAGTAAAAGATAGCATGGGTAAGGTTTCCTGATACTATACAGTCTTAAGCAGTTGAGGGTTCCAGCCAACTGTTTCTTTTGGAGATAAAAAATTAGTATCAGGAACTAAGTATCTTAGTTCTGTAACTCAACTCACCCAGAATGCAATAAATTAAAAATCAAGTTTGTTGGTGGTTTGTTGTTTTGTGTTAGGTTTGGTTTTGTTGTTTGTTTTGGTTTGTTTTTTGTTTTTTTTTTTTCCACTCCTGTTTCAGAAAAATCTGTCTCCAAAGAGCATGCCTGAAATGAAGAGCTGCAGGACATTCTGTGATGGTAGTCCTTCTGCTCTGTAGCAGAACTTGCTGTTTCTGAAAGAGATGACGACGTGATTGCCTCTCACAGGCATATGACACTAAGCTCTTTTCAGTTGTATGTTCTGTTTTGTGCAGGTATAGTCACTAGCCCAAACAGCCATGTGCTGTGTGCTTCTCTGTGCTTCTTATTTACTTGTGGTTGGAAAATATGGGACATAGTCTTTGCTCCCTCCTATTAAAAAACAAAACCAAACAACAACAACAACAACAAAACCCAAAACAACGACAACAAAACACAAAAAACCCAAGCCAAACCAACCTCAAATAGCATCTCTGTTTAAAACAAATGAACAAATAATCCCACAAAACCCAAATAGAAAAACCTTCCAACACCTCAGGATAGAAACCATTTGAAAGGTGGTATTCAGGATTATAATTCTTCATTGGGGAATCCCCTCTCTCAGATGGATCTGAAATTCTCTTCAGGTCACTGTGCTTTCTTTAGGGTTAGATAACAAGCTCGTTCCACATGATCCACAGTGCAGCAGTCAGGTGACATACAGGCAGCCTTTCCTTCTGATACCCTATAACATATATTATTTTACGAAATAGGCAATGTATGTACTCTACTTTTACACTGTTTCTGCCATCTGTTAGAGCCAATAAAGCAGGTTGAGGTAGTATTTTAGGATATATATCTACACATGGAGGTTCAGACTCTTCTGTAGAAGCATGCTTTTTTTTTTTACTTAAATTTTAAGGGTAAAACATCAGGAATCATTTCTGAAAGCATTTGGGAATCTCAAAATACTAATCTGCTTTGATTATTTTTTTAATGAGTGAGTGGTTAGATGCACGTTGAAGGTCCCAAGTATCTCAAAATCTCTTCTTTAGATCCCCTTAACTCTTATAGGTTATTTTCCTATTTTCTTTTAATACTTCATAGAACTTTTATGAATTCCATTCAAAGCGAATATCTAAAATACTTTTTGTTAATTTGTTTCTACAAGGCCTGTGCAGGGATATTAATGCATAATATTTTTCACCTCAGTTGTACTAGTAGTAGATGTAGTTCTGTATATGACTTAGGAAAACTGCTTTCATCTAAATAAAGTCACAGTGCACAGACACCCCAATCACTCTTAGTTCCCTCAGACCATCTAGAATAAAACTTCCAAACCTATAATGAATTTTAAAAGATTTAGCTGGAAGTTCCTGGTCATCAACTGCAGCTGAAATCCATCCAGCTAAGCAATAAATTGCTTTGAATTAGTGTAATTAGTACTGTAAAAATTATTGTGATCACATTAAGAACGAAGCACCTATGACACAGTATAGCTGTGTGGGACTTCAATTCCTGTAAAGAAAAAAAAAAAAGATAATGGCCATAAACCCCAAACTAATGATTACAAAGGTTTTTGAAATAACAGGCAGTGTTATGAACAGCAAGAGTACAAGCTTTGAGAAAAAAAAAAAAATGCTCTGTAACTTTACAAAGGCTTACATTACCTATGGAAACCAACAAGTCGTCAAAGAAAATCTTCATTTAGCAAGAAAGGAATTTCCAGTGCATGTGTGGAAAAAAATCCTACCTGTAACTTCTGTAAAAGAGCTCTCAGATTCTCATTAGTATAATATATCATTATAAATGTGATAGAAAATTGCAATGAAGCTTATCTTGATTTGCAAGTATATGCACAGAAGTGATGACAAAAAAATGTCATTAGTTATTAGCAGTGCATGCACAGCTACCACATGCAGCAGACATGAAGGAGCAGGGCTGTGCATGCCCACAGTCCTCAGATGAATAGGAGAGTAAGAATATGGTACATGGAACCATTCTCTTGCACTATGTGGCTATCCATGCTGCGTTGTGTAAAATAGTGCTGGGCAGGTTGCTCGTGTGTGAGAGGGTAACTGTTGTGAAGTAATTTGTGATCCTCTTCTCTGTAGTAGAAGAGCTCTATGGGTGTGTTTACTGAGACAGAAGATTATTGGAAAAATTCTGAGTTCTATAAATAGGCAGAGTGTTTTTTGCCTGTGAGAGTCATCTGTCTTACTCTGAACACAATGGTTTCAGAATATACTGAAGACAACATGAGAAGAAAGTATAGCTGAGTGATTTTAGGTTCGTAGTCCCACTGTGAAGGCTGTATTTTGAGTCTGGTCTTAAGGTGAAGAGAAAGGAGAAGGGAAATAGGAGTCCTCCCTCGTCACCTTCCTTAGCCATCTTGCACAAGTTGTAGCCCAAGTAGTCACTATGTTCAAGAGGCTGTGCTCACTTTATCTCATGCCTGGGATATTCTGTATCTCTCTATTACCTTTCTTCTCATTAGGCAGTGTACCATAAATGTAAAAGCTACAGTCAAGAGCAATATCATCTTACTTTTATTTCACAGATGTTTTTTTAGATGTTATTGTCTCTTCAAGCATTAAGGTGCTATATTCTTCAAGTAGTTTTTAGAGGTTTCAAGTATTCAGATGATTTTTTTTTTTTAGTAAATTAAAAAAAATACAAGATACTAATTTTAAGATAAAATGTACCTATTTGAGTTCAAAATAAAACATAAAACTTTCAGTGGCCTATAAGAGTAATAATGTGAACTGGTACTGCTAAAAAAATTATTTTAAATGGTTCCTTTACAGAAAATGAGTGATAGTTAAGAGTGGGATTTTTTTTTCTACCCTGTATCATCCTGTACTGTACAGAAACTGCCCTCTATACTTTCTGGAAGTATACCTTCCAAATAAGATTTATTAATTAGTTCTCACATGGAATCTTTTTTTATAGCCTATTGCAGAGCGAGCATTTAGACACTGTTTCAGGATATGTAAGTGAAATTGTCAGGAGGAGAACTCAGTGAATGGTTAAGTAGAAAGGAAAAACTGTCTTATGAGTATTTAATATGCAGCGTGTATTCTAATACAGTACTCTGAATATTTCGAGGTCTTGCAGAAATGAAGGATGAACCTTGCCTTGAAAAATGTACTGAAACTTTCAGTGTTTTATTCAGAAAATAATAGTTCAATAATCACAGCTGTGTTTTGCGTCAGTATAAAAACACGTGCATTAAATGAGAAGACACTTAGTATTATATATGTGCCATCCTTCAAAATTTCATGTCCTTCGAGTACTTTAGCGCTTAGAATCTTCTTTAAATGCTGGAGAAGTATCAGAAATGTTTTCGTTTTCATTTTGAATTACTGTATTTTTAGAGGATTAAATGACACGTTCACATCCATTCCAGGCTTATATATCAATCATCTATATAAATCACGTTGCCAAAGCTTTCCCTTATCTGTGTGCACAGCAGAGTCACAGTAAGTTCTCTTGGATCAATAAACAACTTTTCACTTGAAACACTCCTCTCCCAAGTGGGTACAGCTAGATTGCTAAGTGACTGCTAGATTGCTGTTACTGCTGTGTAGTTGTACTCACTTCAGCCTGACGGAAAGCAAAGCTTAGAAGGTAAGCAAGAAACTGCACAGCTAGAGCATGATTACATGTATGCTCTTCAGAAACTATTACTGGCATTTTGGGCTACGTAACTCAGATATTGCTGTTGCCTTTGTCATGACTAGCAAAGGTGTATTTAATCATTATTCAGTGAAGTAGAATAGCTGTGCCTGAGGTTCCAGCAGTATCAGCACCACATAATAATCAAGTGAGGTTTGCTCTTGTGAAGGGATAGGTAGTTTGGGGTTTTTTATGCTTACTCTATTCTTACTTTATCCTTACTTTAGGTCAGGAACTGTATTTTCAGTTAATTTGAAGTTAAACAGGTGCAGGGTGGTATGAGGAGAAAGATGAGGCTTAACAAAAAAACGTCCCATAGATCTCCTAATAACAGAGATTCTTTGAGATTCTGAAGGCTATATGGCATCCAACTGCCTGCATCACTGAGGAGCAGGAAAGAACCTTTTTACTTAACAGTTCACTCGCTCTCTTCCAGATTGTTTTGCCTTCTTTATATAATTAGCAATATAGAAGTGGTAAAATGGGATAATATTTGGCAAGTGGTTGTAGTTTAGGAGATACAGTATTATATTGCATGTCCATTGAATGAATTAGAATGTCCACTGAAAATGCCTGTAGCAGTTACATAGCCTAGATCTATAATTAAACCTCAAATACTAATGGAAGAATTTGATGGACCAGATGATGGAACCAAAATTTCTTTACACTTAGAAACGAGATACTGTTTTGGATTAAAGGATTTTGATATCCTGTGATCACAGATACTTCTAGATGCAATTTATACCTGAAACATTTTTATACAAGTTATAAAGTTATTTGATTTAATGCCAAGTTTTTACTTTCACCTACAAAACAGAAGTGAAACTGGATAATCTGTGGTGAATCGTTCTTATGAAATCCAGCTCCATAACTTTCATTTCAATGGGTGAACTTTCATTTCCAAGCTCCTCTGGTTTTCACCTATGTGAAAGCCAATTATTTGGAAGTTATGCTGAGGAAATGGAATGTCTGCAAGATCAGAGACTATATTTTCAATGCAATTACTTCATGCGCTATTGCATAACGGATATATAGATTCCTTAAGACTTTTTTGTCATTTGGTACCAACTATCCATTTCTACAGTTACGCGGAATATGAAAACATAGAGCAAAGCTGGAACTGTCGTCTGCATGACACTATTTCTAGAAAACCTTTGTATTTTATATGTGCTTTTAAAAAATATTTTTTAAAATTTAACCTTGCACATGTCAAAGACAACGAATTATAAAAGTAGTGTAAGAAACTGCTGAGAATCACAGTTAAATTATTCTGAATATTTAATTCTTTTGAACAATATGCTTCAGAAGAGTCATTATCACACTGAATTCCCCGACATTATCTGTTATTTACAGAAGCGGCTATTCATGCCCGTGTAACCTCTGGCATGATAAATGGGTTAGTAAATCCAAAGCATATGTGCCCTTTTGGTAGCAGATGGTAGGCTAGTGTCAGTTGAGACACACTCTGAATTCTCTAGAGGCCTTTACAAAGTTCATAATTATTGAAGAGACTATCGTAGCATTTCTTTTTCACAAAAGTTCAATAAATATAATAAAAAAACCCATAAAAGTAGAAACCAATTATTTTTATGTTGTTATTTTTACACATAGAATGGATTTCTTTTTTCAAGTAAGTAGTAAATTGCCTTCAGTTTTGCCAAGATTTCATTGAAGGGATATGTAATAATGAAAACATTGTGAAAATGCGTGAATAGTATTTCTCCCATACTCTTAATACTTCACGTCTTGCGGAATTAAGAAGTAGACATGCTTTTCTTGGTTTATTGTATTAGAAATGTTCCTCCTTCATTTATCTACAAATATCTGTTCTGATTATTCTGGTATAAATCCAAGTTTGGTTTCTTTTTTTATTATCTTTTTTTTTTTTTCAAATAGACTTGTACTATATTCTGCTAGGAATCACTACTATCATCAGATCTGACAGCGCCTTCACGTATTTCACAAATGGTATTTTCTCCCTAACGTGGCATATTCTAGAGTATGGTTTTATGTTTAGAAAAAGCATTATGTTTTTAATTTGAAGAACTTAAAATAAAGAACTTGCTAAAAATGGAAAATTGCATTTTAAAGATCCTGAATTTATTTGGAATTCTTATTTTTGAAGTATTTTTTAATATATTAAGAGAAACAATTGTTTTAGAACTGCTTAGTCAATTTTCTGTGTTTAATTTTATAGCACTGGCAGATCTCATATTATTAATGTAGATCAAGGTAAACAGTAAAACTCTAGTTTCATTGTCCTTTTTATCATTAGATGTAGTTTAGATTATAAGTTATGCTTAAAATATTTTAGAAATAATTACGTGTAGGCCAATGTGTGGAGTAACATGAAGTAGCAATAAAATTAATAGGTTTATTCTCCCTCCTTGGGCATTTGGAAACTTCCTTTTGGCAGCCTATGCCTTCAATCCATGTAGTATAGTTGCAGAAATCAAACAATTTTCTAAAACCTTGGACAATCTTTCTGTAGCAGTCTAAGCTTCCTCTAAGCATTGTGACAGGTCAGAAGTAGGTGGGTACTTAAATATGAAAGTATGTTTTAGATTTTCTTTTCCATTCTGTTTTGTTGATGAATAGATTGCCTAGATAGTCCTTCTTGTTAGTGATACTGCTCTTCCATACCCAATTGTTATTCCAAGCATGTTTTCAGTCAGAAATGCTAAGGATGAACAAGACTGAGGAAGCCTTCTAGTGCCTGGAGTTTGGGAAAGGAGGGCAAAATAACAAAGCTACATTTCATGTTCTGGGAGGAGAGCTGTGGATAAAAGCAGAATCTGGGTTTGTGGCAACTGTTTAAATGAATGTATTCACAAGCTGATACCGAATGGTACTAAGCTTACCATTGGTAACTCTTGGGAAGTATAGTCTATTCTGCTAATGGGAGTTGTGATAGGCTTTAGGTCTGTTCATTAGAAGACAGTTTCCTGCCTTTGATTGTTGGTTTGTTGGGTTTTTTTTATTGTCGAAGTCTCCATTGATTTCAGTAGGAACTTCAGCGCATGCAGATCGATGACAGGATATGTACTGGTGATGTGGTTGTGCTATATGCAACAGTAAGAAGTAGAGTGGACTGTGTAATCCCAGCACTTTTCTATATGCATTTTCAAATTGCAGAGGCTTCAGAAAACAAAAGAAATAAATTGCTTTGAAAAAAACCCCATAATTATTTGCTTAGGGAGCCATGAGAAGGAAGCAGTAAAGAAATAAGTATTCTCAAGGAATCTATATGGCAATATAATAATTTTTCTGAAAAGAAGAAATACACTAATGATTTCCTGAAGAATGTTATTTTAAAAGAGCATGCCAAATTTGTTGTCTGCTTTCTAACAGTTGTCTGCTTTCTAACAGTGAAGACTTATGTAATTTTGCAGTAATTTTTGCATTAAACATGTCATAAATGCCTCTACTGTAAATAAAAATTTCCATTATGAAGGGATTGCTGTATACATTAGACCATCGTAGTAAAATTAATCTTTACATGTTTCCCAAACTGAGAGGAAAAAAATGATTGCTGTTATCTATAGTTGAACCAACATAATTATCACACATATTATCTAACCATGGTGTTCTTTTTGTACCTTCATTTGTTCAATTCCCTAGATGTTTTTGGAAACAAGGTGTTTTTTCTGTCCTCGTAAAAACTTATAAAAGTAGCGCACATACAGAGACCTTGTGCCTCAGCAACCTGAGGTTCTAGTTTCCTGCTTATCTGGCTGCTTTAGAGCATCTGTATGGGGAGGAGGTGGGGGAAATGATTAGTTAACCTTATCCTTGCTGTGGACGTTTTGGATGTGTCATTGAAGCAGCGGAATAAATCAAGCACAGGTAATTCTGGTAACCCAAGAAGGGTTTTCATCAGCTCTTCCTGTGGTTCTTAATAGAATATCTAGTTTTTCCAAAAGAGCTTATAATAGAAGTCTCGTGTGAACAATTGCTAAGTGACACTGTTATTGACATAAGGTATTTCACCTTGACTGGCACCAGGGGATTACTGATGCCAGGTTTTCAAATACACTTTACAGCACTCTCAAGCTATCTAACAGATCATATTCTGGCCAAGAATACAGTGGGACTTTTGTCACTTCTATGAGATCTGTAAGTGAAGATGCCTGAAAGAAAGCGACATCCTCAATAGGTGAATATTTGGGAAGGTAAATCCATTTGGTATTGCTCTTAGGGTCAAAGCCATTTGATGTAGGTGGATACTTTGCTTCCAGTGTATTCATTTTTCATTTCATTGGGAAACGTATCCAAGTGTGTGAGTGCTCATAGTTGAGGAATGAAAAATTTCTAGTATTAGTTATCTGCTTACATTTCAAACTGCAGTCGGTTTTCTTAATTTTGGGTTTGCATCATGTTGTAAAGCATGAGGTGTTAATGAGATCACTTTCGTTCTTGCATCACTTGAGCGATAACTAAGCTCATACTGCCTCACTTTAGTTTTACAGCTATAAAAATGGAAACTTTGCAGTTTTGTGGTATTTTTACAGTTGTTTGTAATTATTATTGTCCTAAAATTCATATGGTACTGCCAGGCTGCACAAAAGCAGAATTTGGAGAATGTTTTAGTTTGTAAATGGACTAGTGAGAGTAAGTATACAGCAGGTTTGGCTGTGTTGCCTGATTTGCTCACGGGCCTGTGCCTGCATGCCTGGTGCAAGACTAGCTCTCCTAATCTCTAGGACCTGAAAGCATTTGGAAAAATGAGAAGGAATAGTCCAAAAATTAAAGCTGAAAAATGGGTGTCGCCAACAATCAGGACAGAGGAAATTGCTTTTTCCTGATCCTTAGTATAGCAAAATTTACCTGCATGGCTGAAAGAACCTGAGCTAGATTGGGAGTGGAATAACTACAAAGATGTGTGTAATTGTAACCTCATTTATACATTTAATTGGTGGTGATTAGTTTCTCATCTCTCTTTGGGACAAGTATGTGGGGCTAGTTCCTGCGTGCTTTTAAAATTGTATTCACTAGATGTCAAAATCTGTATCCTAAACTGATCTTCTGTGGTAGTAGCTGATTACATTCCTGTGTATGACTTCACAAGGTACAGATAAAAGCACTTTTGTGCATTTTTTTGCTTGTGTTCTGTTGAGACTTATCTATAAAGTATATACAACTAGGGAAAGAGATGATGCTAATAAGAAAGCAAATACAATTTATTGTTAATATCTAGTTTCAAAAGCCAAGAAACTTCTCAATTGACATTATTATAATTTTGAGGATATACCTGATGTTCAAGCTTAGTGAAAATAGTTGTATTTGTGATAGTAAGGAATAGGAGGGGTAGAATTTTTTTTTTTTTTGAGGAGAAATGTGACATGCTCATGCTTGGAAAAAGTAGCCTTGAGGGCAGTTGAACGAAAGTAAAATAATTAAATTCATTCTGACAACTTGAACTACAATTAATTAAAGTGTCTATGCATTTTTTCTGATTAAAAAAAAAAAACAAACCTAAAAATTAAAGTATCATCAGAAATACTTAATAACGAGAATTTTTGTTGATTAAGGACCAGCACATCCAAATTAACATAAATAATCTAAGGTCATGGGGCTGAGTGTCAGAGGCTGATTTATACTGAAAAAATACCGCGAGTCCTGCATCAAAAGGTGTCTGGTAAGGCATCTGTCTGCCCTTGTAAAGGTCAGTCAGATACTGAGTTCTAGCTAAAATATAAGTCTGAAATGATGTCAGGCACAGTATTTCTCCTGCTGAAGTCAATGAAACAGCCTGCACTCTCTTCACTGGTGTAATAGAGCTTGTCCTGTAAAGATGCTATTAGGTTTTGTTAGAGAGTAATGCATGTTGTAAATCATGGCCTCATCATTGATTAAGAAGATGAAGATATTAGAAAATTGAAGCTCTTTAAAATGCAAGACAGCTAAATAATTTATAAATTGGCATCTCAAATTCATAACAACAGTACTTTCATCAGAGATACCACATTTGGCTTCACAAGGTCTAGCACTGGTGTCACATGACAGAATCCTTAACTACTACTGTCCATTCTCTGTTACTATTTAGGTAATCTTAATTTCTTGGCTTACTTCCATGGCCTGACAGTGTAAGTTACGTCTCTGTTGCTCAGTGGTTAAGCGTATTCCCCATACTAGAAATTATTTATTATATTGGCACGTGGTGTATCATCTGTCATGTCTAAGTGGAGGAAAGATCTTCCTCTGCTCTCTTTTCTGCTCTTTAATCTTGCTATGGAAAGCTCCAACTTTCTGTTCAGATGACTAAAGAGAATGCTTGAAACTTTTCTTTTAAACTCAGGACATCTTCTTTCCTCAACCACTCTATTGAATACACAGGAGTTCATTTGCGTCCTTTGGGGGTGTAGCGCTAGATGGTAATCACATAGTAGGTTTTCCAGTGTTTTGAGATTAAATATAGTTTTCCATACTAGAATTTTCTCAGTAATACCTGTTGAAATCTCCTTCAGCTGCCAGACTATGGACTGTAATATTACCATTTGTGACCATTATGTCTTACTGAAGATACAAATATATTCAGCATATATCTATACTATCATTCAAATTGTACTATCTGGACAAGTTATGAGAGCTTTTGGGTTTGGTTGGCTTTTCCTATTCCCTTGTGTTCCATGTTATTCCCTATGGTTCTACTTTGTAAGTTTTATAAGCTGCTAATAACATGGGAATTTTTGTTTCCATTTAATAAAATATTACCCAGGGTAAGCCATTTGTAGTGTTTTATAATTCACAAGTGTTAAATACAAATTAGAGGCTCTGTATGGCCTTTGTCTTTGATGGTATTTTGTTATTATAACTCTTCTCATTTATTCCCATCTTCCCAAATGCCCCCGGTGGAAGAATGGAACATTTAGAAGCTCTGTCAGTGCTGTAGATCTTTACATACGTGGGTGCCAACATGAGCAAGTTGAACTAATATTCCCTTTGTATCTATCTGGACTTTGTGGGTATTGGTGTCACCAGGAGCTAAAATGTAGCTTTCTTTGCCTAAACGGATTGCGAAGTGTTAGAGACTTTTCAGAAGCAGCTGAAATAACTCCGACAATGGAACTATAGTACAGATGTTTGAACAGTACATTTAATTAAAAATGAATGAGGCATATTTTAAAAATCAGATTACAAAAAAGGTACAAAAATCAGAAAGCCTGCTGGGAGTTTATATTTGCAGTTACTCATAATGGACTAGATTTTTTCAGCCACTGTTTTTCTTTCTAAAAACTTGTAAAATCTCAAACAAATTATGAAATGTTAAAACAGCTGGGGGAAAAAAAAGGAAATAAATATTTTAAGTTCATTGGTATTTCTTAAGATTTTATCCTTGCCCTATTTTGGTCAAGTGTGTTGACACAAATGAGTAATTATTCTATGTAATTTTCTTTTGTCATTTCTGATTGTGTATGACTTAAGTTTGAAACTTAAGTCAAGCATGTTGTGCCTGTCTTGACTGCAGAAATTGATTGTCAGGTGAGTATCAGTGTTCAGTTGTTCCCTGAATGGAAATTGATGACTGGAGTCTTCATGGCAAAATCTCTGCATTATTGAAGCATATATTCTGCCTTCTGCTGACATCCCTAGGTACAAAGTACAGTGCCCTAATTAGGTCCCGCATGCCCCTGCTATGCGATTACATGTATATACTAAAACAACAAAAAAAGTTGAGACCTTTTCCTGTAACAAATTATGATCAACAGTCCTTGTTCAGATACAGCGAATTTGATCAAGCATTATACTTGCTAATTTTGCATAGACAAAAAGAATTAAAACAGTCCAGAAACTAAAGATTTTCTATACCAGCCCGTAAATTCTGTCATGTTTTTTAAACCACCAGCAGACTTTCACCTCTTTCATGAAAATGTAAAATGTTTTGAGATGATGCGATAAATGTTTTGCTGAACTGCTGCACAAGACCGGAGCTAAGGTTAGCTTATTTTGGCATTTCATTCCAACAGAAGGGGGACTACTGGATTTTTAACGAAAGACTACATCATACCTAGGGCCGTGTTTTTCCAACTTGCAGAAAAAGTGGGTATCTTTAACAAGAATTTGCACACAGATACTTGTTTGATATTTAATACTAACTGCCTGTTCTTGAATGGTTCTAATCCCTCTTTGAACCCATATAACCTTTTATCTTTGTACCTTTGTGTGGCAAATGCATTGGTTGCATGAAAGAGTACTCTTTGGTTTAGACGTATTGTCTGATGGTTTCACTGAATGAGCCCAGGCTCCCGCCTTTTGGGAGAATACACATCCATTTGCTATTTGCATGCCTAGTAACTTTCAGAGCTCCTTCATGTTTCCTTCCCAGTCTTTTCTTTATGAAGAGGAAGTGTTGTAGCCTATTAATTAAACCTCATACTGAACCTCTTCCACGCTTCCTGTCATACTAGTTTCATTTGTCCATACTTATTCTAGCTCTCTATTAAACCCTTTTGACAGGCTAATGAAAATGAAGTCACTCAGCAATTCAGTGACAGAGCCAGGCAGAGTGTAGAGCTCAAAACCATTCTTTCTCAATGGATTGTATGTGTGGAATAACTGCAAAGTTAGCATCAGTTAGGGCTTTGCCTGCAGTCTTCTATCTTTAATTACGCCCTGCTGGTGTACATTAGTTACCTAATTTGTATTCTGATGACTAGAGTAGACATGCATTTCACCAGAATTTGATATTTTGGTGGTTTGGCATCTGGTTACTCAGTGAGAAAATAAAGCAATAAAAGTTAGAGTACCCCTAGGAGGATCACCAACATCTGCTGAAGTGAGACAGATATGTAGCCCAGGTGAAAATTCACAAGGTGCCCTATTATAAATAACAAGACACATTTCTAAGATGATTATTTACACTGGCCTAATTTTTTCTTGGTAATATTTTTATGTCAAGTAATAGCATAGTGCATGACAGAACTAAATAAAAGAAATAGCAGAGCCCTTAAGGAAAAGCAGATTACAGAGTAAATTGCAGGCACCGAAGGAATGTATTTGAGAAGATTGTATCGAGATTAACTTTTTAAACTGTACTAGTTATATATTTTCACCGAAGACATAAACAGACAATAAAGCAGCAGCTTTCTGGAAGCCATAAACTGAGTTAATAGCTTTAACCCTTGTAGTGTTTCTTCATCTGAGTAAATGTCTAGAATGAACTGTACCAAGCAGTATCATGTATGTCTGTGGTATCAAGACTTGTGGTCTTTGAGATTAAAATACTACTAAACGAAAAAAAAGATGCTTTAAACAAACTTAAGATTGTTGAGTTCCCCACCAGCCAGCACAGAGGGAGGTGAAAATAGTTTGTGCTTGCAACACTCTACAGACACTGTATCACTTGTGTGTGACACTGGATCTCTCAAGGCAAGATGCTCCCAGGTGAGCTCATCAAGCACTGGTGAGTTCCCAGTCTCAGTCCTGGGTCTTTCCCTACATTCCACTGCTCTGTTGTTCCTGTGCTATCTTATGTCAACAAGGCCTTTCACAGTCTAGTTTTGTAATACCTAACAGGTTTTCAATACTGAACATCATTTGGCAGAAGGAGTTGGGTTTGTTGTCCCCAAAGCGCTCATGTAGCTCCCTGCACATCTGCAGGACCAGATTGCACAGTGCATGTTTTGCAGGCTGCCAGCTTCTCTGTACATATTGGTTGCATCCACATCCAAGCAGTGTATCCAGATATTACACAAATGTGGATCCTTTTTTTTTTTGGGAATGTCTCTGTTTGAATTCTGACTTCCCCAATGGAGGATAGTGTGCGAAGTATTTGGAGTTGTAGCCTTTGTTGTCTCCTCTTTTTTTCATGTGGTTATGACTGCACCAGGTAATGACCTGCCAACCACCTCTGAGAAGTCAAGTAAGGCTTTACTGCAGCAATAAGTACTCTGTGCCATACTGCGGGAAAACTAGTAAAATCCGAGAATGGTTTACATTTATAGCAGATGTAAGTTTACTTTCTAAAGAAAATTAAAGATGTAGGTGTCCCCCAAACTGACTATCAAAGCACCACACACTGGTGATTACCAAGTTCATCTTGCACAGAGGGGATTTTGACATTGTTATTGTTTTTACTGAAATGAGTGAGATCATTAACAACAGGTGCCCAGAACAGAAGTAATTATTTGCTCAATATCAGGAAATGTAATATTATTGTTATTTACGGTGGGTATGTTCTATTACTGCTTTGCTGTCAAAGGAATTGAAAAAAACCCAAACCAAGCAAAACCAAAAACCTGAAGTGAAAGGAGAATGATACCTGCTGCTTACTCTATGGCCTCCGTTATGTAAACTTGTCTTACTTTCCTATAACTATCTATCATGTTTTCTTGGAGTTAGCAAAATTCTACCTGCAATTCACGTCTTTCTGTCTTATGTCATACAAATATTTATCAGTGGAGTTGTATATGTCGAAGAAATGGTGCCATGAAAACTGATTGTGCAAAGCATTTTTTAAAAAGGGCAAACTTTTGTAGTCATTGGAAAAGAGTTTCATGTGAATCTTTTGGTGTTATGACAAATTCTTGGGAAATACATCACGTACTGCATTATATTCTCCAATAGCCCAGGCCTAAATTAACATGGCCTATCACTTTGGCCTGTTTTTCCATTCATAATGAGATGTATACCTGGAACTGAACTTCAGTGTTCTACTATTACAAATACAGTTTCCAAAACATATGTCTCTGATGGTAATGGATTTTGCAGAGACAGGGAGAGAGAACAAGCAATTGTATTCTATATGTGGTAAGTCTAAGTGTGTCAGCAGCTGAATTCTGAATCCACTATAGCTTATGGGTGGTTTATCATTGAATTCTTGAGGATTAAGAGTTAGACCAAGACTGGATATTTTTGGATCTCAAACTCTTAACTGATTACTTTTGTATGGTAGACATCTACAGCAAAATTCTGCCATTGGATTAATTCTGAATTAACTCAGTAGTGACACTGAAGTATCACATAATTTGGATCCAGTTAATATTGCAACTAAAATTTCATTTTGTTTGACACTAATTTTTATTTCTACAGCTGATATGTAATTCATTCAAATAAAGCCCTCATTTTTAATTAAGTATTAAAATTACATTAATGAAAACAAGTACTTTCAAAGTGAAATTTTTTGCTTCAGGGAAAATAGATTATTTTTCCTTTAAAGGAGGGGAGAAGATAAATATTTAATCATCAGATAAATATGTTGCTCAGTACTTAATCTTGAACATGTGCTGTAACCTAAAGGGATTGCTAAGGGATGTATCAGTATTCAGTTTACTACTGTAAATATTTTGTATTATGGAAGTATAGTTTGTATTTACTGTGCAGCTTGATTGTATTATACTGAGTTATGTATAATGCAAAATATATGTGGATTTTAACTAGTGCTTACTGTGTTGTTACCAGTTCCATGGGGTTTAAATGTTTGGGGATTCCTTTCTGGTATGACTTGTTGTTTAGTGGTGCAAACAAAATGTGTTATACGGATATATATCTACGTGCACTCAATTCATTACACCTTTAATTGCAAAGTTAGGTTCTTGCTATTTGTAAAATAGTCCTTTTTTTTTTTCCCCCCCGTCTTCACTTTCATTATAGTTTTGCATGGAAAATAGTAAAACAGCATCTACTTAGATAATTTGTTGAAAAATCCATCTTTGTTTTAGAAAGAAATGATGTGGGCTTTTTACTTTTGCACACCATTGTATTAGCTAACCCACTTGAAGAGTATGCCCAGAATAAGGAGGTTTCTACAGGAAAGTGTTACGAGGAAACCTCTCTTCAATACCTTTTCCAGGGAATTGGCTCAACCACATGCCTTTGTCAAGTACCTGCGT
Source organism: Coracias cyanogaster (assembly GCA_033124195.1). Classification (NCBI taxonomy): domain Eukaryota; kingdom Metazoa; phylum Chordata; class Aves; order Coraciiformes; family Coraciidae; genus Coracias; species Coracias cyanogaster. The sequence continues at coordinate 19,719 of JAVSBS010003021.1, forward strand.
GCAGCATGAGGAGAAAAAATGGGATCAACAGAAGACAGTGTTCAGTTCAGAGCTGCAGTCTTATTGGGGTCACCAAGTTGTGGTGGGGTAGTTCACACAAGTGGAATGTGACAGTGGTTGGATACGGGCTCAGTAGGAAGGCCAGGCTGGGACAGCGTCATGCCCTTTACATGAGAGAACAGTGGGAAGGTATAGAGCTCTGGCTTGGGATAGGTGATGGGTCAGCTGGGAGGTTATTGATGAGGATTAACACACAAACCAATCAGGACGATACTTGGATGGGCATCTGCTGCAGAAGCCTGATCAAGAAGAAGTAGATTAGGCCTCCTTCAGAGAAGTGGAAGAAGCCTTTCCATGTAAGAGAAATTTTACAGCTCAGTTCAGTGAGAACAAGAGAGCATTTGTGACAGAACAGAAAATTTTGCCAGTTTCTCCACTATTTGGAAATGCATTTCTTTCTCTGTGTATTACTCAGTTTTGAGGTCCTGCGTGAAACCCACTGTATTGGAATCCTTTTTTTTAATTCAGTATTGTCTAGGAAGTATAGTAAAGAGCAGAACAAGAACATGCCATTGCAATTGTTAGTAATTAGGCACAGTCACATGGTTTGTTTGGTTTTTTTTCTAGACCACAGGAGCAATGTCACTTCCTTGCATTTCCAAAAGGATTTCACCATCAAAATCAGCAGCAACTGACCAAAGGTCTGCAGAAACTGCTCAGTCATACTTTTTGCATGCTGAGCGCATAGGAAGTGACAGGCTAGTGATAATAAGCCAGCATTATTGCTATTATCTCAAGATAGAGACTCTCAGCCAGTCCTGTCTTCTGCAAGATTTGTTGAATTAATTTCACTATCATAAGCGTTTTCTTAAAGGAAATAGTTTTCATCTGTGAACTCCTGTGCTTCATGGAAGCCTAATGTTTAATTTCTGTAGCATCTGAATGTAATACTTACACAGAAGAAGAGACTTTTTTCCAACACCAGTAAGATTGAAGAAATCTTTTGAGACAGAAGAAAGTGGATGTCTTAATCTGAGAAGAAGCTGTTTAGAGATAACCTCATCACAATCTATCTCTCAAAACCCTTTACAAGGCCGATGAATAGTCATCTTTTGAAAGCTTTAGCAAATTAAAGCAAAGAATAAAAACTGCCAGGTAGAAATTTCTTTAAAGGTCAGGCAACAAGCTGAAAATACTCTAATGAGGTTTCATTGTTTGCAAATAGAGAAGGTAGATTTAATTCCTTTAAACTGTACTTCAGGGGCAGTAAAGAGATTGACTAGTTAGAAGTATAACTGAATGATGAAAGATGCAACCTGATTATCCTGAAACTTCTAATTTTTTTTTCACACTTCTGAACTGTTCAGATTTTTTTAACTTTTTTTTTTGTAGGTGGTTTTTAAACACTTGTCAAATATATTCGCCCTCCCTAGCTAACCAGATGACTGGGTTGCAAAGGTTCTTTCATTTTTTTTAATTTTATTTTTGAAATAAGTAGAAATCTTGAGGAACAAGTATAACATTTAACTTCATTTTTTTCACAAGCCTCAGTTGATTGCTTTAATAGTTACTTCCCTAGGTTCCAACGTTTCCCTTGTCTTACTGAAGGAATGTGTCTTTAGTTTTGCATCTCCATGTTTGACAGCAGAAATAGATATGGCTGTTGTAGCATCAGCAATGCTGGAAATAACAGAAAAGAGGACTGAACTGATAGTAGTAGCTACGAACATTTTAGAGGGTGCTCTGAATACAGTATTACAGCTTCTTGGTACATAAATTTCTAAATCCAAATGTAGAAGATGTATAATTTTCAGATCCGTTCAGCAGGTCTTTAGTAATAGCTCAGTTCTGGTTCTGAAGAGAAACTGATGCTGTTATACAGTGGATTAAGTGAGATGGGTTTCTATTAATTCAAAGGATATCACTAAAGATCTCCTTAGGAGAGGTGTCTTTCTGGTTTGTTTGTTTATTTTTTAACGGGATACTGAAGGCAATGAAAAAACCTTGACTAGTCCCACAAGGTAAGAATAGTCCCACATGGTAAGTTCTGCTTCTCCAAAACCATGCAGTAGTCCCTACTTTTCCTGTATTTTCTTGCAGGGTTCATTATTCTTATTCTGTCTTGCTCAGTTTGGCTGGTGAGAACCCTGTGTGCTTGCTCTTTTCTGCAAAGATGGTAATACATTTGGTCTGCCGTGTGGTAGGCTGATGAGAGCCTACACATGGAGCATGAGCAACCACAAAGCTTTAGTGTAGCAGTGCTAAGGAGTGTAGCTTTTAACAAATTAAATTACTGTTGTTCTAGAATTCCTGTATTTCAGAAAGCAGCTAATGTAAACCTGCTACATTTGACAGTCTCTCTGTGTGGAATCTCTGATGCTCTTTCTGCACTGGGGGCAGAATCACTGCCTGAGAGATTGACCACTTCTTCCTATTGCTCACTGTGCGATCTGAGCACACACAGTGCAACTGCTTGAATTTGATACATAGTTAGAAATGATTTTTCCCCCTTTCACCCTCCATCAGCATGTATCAGAAAGCAAAACAATATGAAACAACACAACAAAGTGGGAAAATACTTTCAGTTGTTGTAGGAAGGTCTTTCATTTAATAGTAAGCTAGTGCTTTTAGATGCCTGTCATCCTGACAGCCCTCTTATTTTCTGTCTTGCAGTGAGGCACATAATATCACAGCCTGACATAAAGATAAGGGATTCAGGGGCAACAGATGACCAAAAAAAGTACTTAGATTATTGATGCATTTAGAAATCACATTTTTTTCCTATTACTGTGAAGGTAAAATAGATAAGTTTCATAGGGAAGGGGCATTCTAGACTTACTAGCTTCCTTCTCCCCATACCTCTGCAACCAGTTTCTCCCTGATTGCTTTAACAGCCAGCATTTTGACTGATACTGTTATAAAAAAGTAGAAGTATTAAAATACTACGTAATGTTGATGTTAACGTGGGAAAGAGATGCTCTTTCAAGGAAACAACGTTGGATTATTTGCCCTTTTTTGTTATTATGCTGTGTTTCAAGTTATTAACACATTCCTTTTTACAATTCAAAGTTTTCAATTATGCATAACTAGAAAAAGGAGCATTTTGTGCAGAGTTTACCAAGTAGGACTGTTAAAGCTTTTTTTCATTATCCAGTAACTTGCAAACTCAAAACAAGCTGAACTTTCACTGCTATTCCCAAATGCTTAGGGTATTTCCAGTATTTAAAATTGGCACTTCAGGAAGCATGGGCTCCATTGGCTACTGTGAGCGCATAAAGGTGTGTTGGTTTTTTTTGTGGGGGATATCCAAGCCAAACTGAACAGGAGCGTATAAGTGTATATGAACTTATTGCTATTTAATTCGGTGAAATATAGAACTAGGACTGAGTGGGATCAGGTCTTTATATATGGTAGTAACTTGCATTGCCAGCAGTCCTTTTTGTGGTGTTTGGTTTTTTTTTTTTTAAAAGAAAAAAAGCATCTTTTTCTGTTTTTCTTGTCCAGTTTCAGAGTATAAATTTCACAGGCTTCAAGTAGCAATAGAATTCATTTTGTGTTGCATGGCATCCACAGTCTGTCAAATCCCCTCAGGTAGAAATCCAGTGGGAAAAGTGTGATTTTACTTAAATCAAATCACTGCCTCGATAGAGGTATTAACTTTCTGCCATGATACTGTTCTCTGCGTTAAGTCCCAGATGCTGTGTCAGTGGAGGTCACCAGGCATGTAGAAAGATGAAAACAGGACTTTCTTAGTTTTAATTCAGAACTTCTACACAGAAAATAGTTACAAATAGGTATTTCTACTGTAAATTGATTTTACTCTTAACTAATGCCTGAGAAGACAATTCTAGGTTGTGGTAAAAACTGAAGTATATTTTAAAATATCCTGAACTCTGTAGACCAGCATTATTTAGAAGTTACACGGAACTATTCTTGCAATTCAGATCTCACTTACCATCTGTTGTATTTAGAAGACTGAAGTTTATTCTGAAGTATCAATTTTCCAATGTCTAAGAGCAAAACTAAACAAGATGCCAAGGGCTTATTAAAGAAAAAATATTCATTAGGATGAATCCAGATATATTAACTAAAAGTACGTGTGTTTGTGTATATTTCCATGGACTATGAGGAAACTTCTCTTTCTTTCTAGTTGAATACGTGTTACTCTTTATTACAAGTTGAGTCAAATTTTATGATTAGTTCAAGATTTGGATACAGATTACAGCCAAGACAGATTTCACATATTGAATTAATAAATATATTTCCTGGAAAGAGTATTAATTTAGTATATACTTTGCCTTAAGGTATGCATAAAAATAATTATTCTTCATGGCTGTGTCATGAAGGAGAAAGTGGATATCTGAGCAGTCAGACATGGATAGTATGAAACTCAGGCTTTGCTTAAACTAACAAGTCTGACTGTTTACAATGAAGAGAAGAAAACTTGCAGAAGCCATTGATGCTATTGAACATGCGTGTGCTTAGCTAGCTTTGATTGTGCGATGAGATTATGTGCTTTGTAGGTTGTAAGATGGGAGCTGCTGCTGCACCTTGGGGGAAGTTGAACAGTGTAAATGAGGTGAAGCCAGTTTTGTGGTTTGAACCTGAGCCAAGATGATCTGCGCCTGAATGAAGAAAAGGTCAGATGTGTGTAGTGAAGAAGACGCTAGGCCTTCATCCTAACGACCACCAAAGAAGACCACCAGGCAGCAGTGCGCATGTGACAAGAGGAGTGACTATATGATAATTAATTCCTCGAAATAATTATAATAATTATGCCTTTTCTTGGAATTTGCAAAGTCATATAGAATAAATGTAAGCTGAGCTTGCAAACCGATGCACAAGTTAGGAGGAGATATCCCCCTCGTGCCCGGCGGTGTAATAAACATACCTGCTTCACAACTCTTTCTGAGTTGGGAGGTTCTTTTCTGCAGATCAACATGTCTATATCAATTTAAAATGACCCATTTCCCTACTAACTGTCTTGTTAGTGAATGGAGCCAGTATACAACTGAACATATCAGACCCTGGAGATACGTCAAAAGTCCCTGAGCTGCCTTATTCTCTCATTTGTGCTGATGGAAGGCTGGAATGACTCAAAGCCCATGGAACTGTGCAGATACAGAGTTATTAAGAACAAAACAGGTTTTCCCATCTTCAAAAGTCAGGGTTAGTAAAATCATAAGAATGTGCATTTCCATGTGTCTGGAAGTTCAAGTGGATTCTACATGGTGACAGATATTTCAACTGAACTACAGTCTACTCTTCATTACTTCTATGAAATAACTTCTACTCCCTGATTTACTCCATGAAGAGGTAAAGTATTTACAGTAATCGGCTTAATTAAAAACGCTCAAGAAAAGGGGGTTGGCATTATTTAGTCATTGTTTGAAAAGTAACATTTAATACTTACCACTTTAGTGGCCAATTGTGTTTTATTGCTGAGCAGAATTCAGGAAGTGAAGCAAAACTGGGGATAACCATCTGCCTTATTTTACTGTGGGAAATCTGAAATGTGGTGGCATTAGCCATGTCTGTTTTTTCTGGAAAATATGATGATGTGAAGAAAGTAATATTAATAAAAAGATTAATTTCTAGATAGAAATCAATGAAGCCTGTGAGCTCCCAGTTCTTTTGCCTGCTTTTCTATGGATTTTCATCTTTCTGGCTAGCTTTGTGTTTAAGAAAGCATTAATGTTAACTGAAACGTTTAAGTATTTGGGCCATGCTTTGTGACAGAAGCCTTTCTCTGTAAATGAGAACAGTTACCAGGCATCTTTCCTTCACCAATCTGCCCGTTCAATTTGTAACTGTGGGGACAGAAATCTCTTTGTGACTTCTCCTCCTTTGTCAAATTTGGTTGAAACTGATCATCAAAAATTGAAGTGGTGTACAGAAAGAGTGGAATCACACAAACCTAGAGATATATGTGTTAATTTAAAACAAAGTGGAAATTGTCAGTCTTACTTGAAGTTCAATTTCTCAACTCATTTTGACAAAAGATGGGCTGAAATCTGATGTTAACAGTTACGTTGGTTTCACCAATGGCATTTTTGTATTTGTTATGGAAGGCTGTCTTTCTTGCTGAAGTCCATGGCATAGAATCAGTTTTAAGGAAGTGGTCCAAGAGAAGGAGTTCTAACCGCTCTAGTATTCATACTTTCTACTGAACGCAGAGATGAGGGAATGAAAACTCACACATGCTGGTGTAAGTTGAGAAGATTACTGCAGCAGGACATTTTGAAACTGAACTTCATTCTCTGCTGCAGCTCAGTTATTGAGTAACAATCCATACTTCTTCCGTGGCCTTTTGGCATGATATACTGGTTCCATTGTCTGCAAAATCTCCACACTCCTATCCTAGAAGCCAAGTGCAAAATGCTGAAGCTTTTTTCTCAAAGAATACTTGGTACATTTAAATGTTTGTGCTTTTGTTTAATAAATCTTAAAGCTTTAATTAAGAACGCATAGCCAATACCAGCTGTACTATAGACACAGGAACTACAATGCTCATCATTAGTGTTAGACTCTAGAAAGAAAAAATCAAAAGAAAGCAGATGCACTGAAAGGCTTCCTCAAAACCAAAAAACATTGTATTAATCAGTTTTAGACAGTAAGACACAGATCCTTACCACATACTTAGAATTTTTTCTTTTTATGAAAGTGCGCAGCTTGACTTCAGGAGGAATCTTTTTAGAAGTAAGGTTTGCAGATCACAGAGGAAGCTCTTGTTTGCCAGCTGAGCCCATTATTATTAGCATTATTAATTGGCATGATTTTCTGTAATACTTTGTAAGTTATGTACTGAGATGTCTGTTCTGAGTATCTCCAGCCTATTGTTACCATGATACGTGCTGTGCTTTGTGGGATTTCTCACCCTATGTTTCTGTCTAAAACATGATAGCCTCATTCTTGATGCTTAGTAAGTTTAAACTTTTTTTTTAATGATTAATCATTGTCTCTCTGCAGGGATGCTAGGCCAAGTATTTTTATATGCTAATGTATTATTCACAGATATTACTAGTG
>JAVSBS010003021.1:26754-58931 GCA_033124195.1 Coracias cyanogaster
TGGTAAAAGAATATTACAGCAGTTATTTTGAATGTTATTAGTTTCTCAAGGATTGCATAAACTGAGACTATAGATTTTCTCAATGGTCTGTCTTCTTTTCAGGTAGAAGTCCATTCCCACCTCATCAGAAACTGAATATACATCAGTGTGCTGTACCTAAGACTGGATGGATAATTGCTTCAGCTTGCCTGTTGCAGAGTTGCAGGTAATTCCAGTTCTAAATGAGTGTTAAGGAGAGGTTTGAGATATGATTTGCATTTGAAAGGTACTCTAGTTATATATCTGAGAGCTTGATCAAACCTATGCTGCAGAAGGTTTGCCAGTCTTTGAAATGCCAGGTTCAAGAACTTTTCTCAGCCTTTGGACAGACTACAAACACTGTGGAGTCTCTGAAATGCAGAACCGGTGTTGATGCATATAGCATCTTTTAATTCAATTTCCAGAATATTATTTTATTTTTAAGACATTTTGACTTCTATTGAAACATCCTTTGTTTGAGTTACTGTATAAACATCATGAACAACTCCCATATGCTCACATCTCTGTACATTCATATTCTTTATTCTGTTTACCCTTCGGTAGCTTTCTGCCTCTTAGCTAGATTTGTATCAGCAGTTGTGATCGTAAGCATATTCATTTCTTTACTGCAGACCAGTGCTCTTTTTGGCTTGTAGCTAAATGATTGGGTTTTGAAATCAATGAGGCTCGTTCTCAGAAGCTGTTCAGCACTAGTTAGGTCACGATGCATGTGCATAATGAGGCACTGAACAAGATAAGTTTAAATGGATTTTTTCATCAATAATTACAAAACAAGAAACAACCTGATATAACAATTTTTCTATACACTTTCTTTTTAAAGAAATACCTATGAGAAGCATTTTAACACTTCTCACAAGAATGAAATAAGAAATTTCATTTCTTATTGCTCACATAATTGGTATTGTACTACTTAGTTGTTTTACTCCACCATTTGTATTAAGCTACAAGTGAGATGTAGCCCTTTTGAAAGCAGTTTAGTTTATTCGGACTTTGAGATTTTTTCTTTTCACATTGTTGTACAGTATACAAGTCTTCTAACAATGAAATCTGTCTTACCTGGCTTGGAGGTTGGCCTTTCTTTGAGCAGGAGTTTTGTACTGGTTAGCTGCCAGAGATCTCTTCCAACTGAAATCATTCAATGATGTTATCAAATTAAATAATCTGCTCTCCTCACATACTGCAAACAATAGAATAGTTTTTAAAATGCCATACTTTCGGGTATTTCTCATCATAATGTTCATAATTCTCATCAAGTATTCTCATCATAAAACACCAAAGAGGTGAAAACCAATGTTCCTTGCAGATTTTAGAGTATTAATGGGAAACACATGCTGCTTTTCCTCATGTACAAGAAGAATCTGAGAGAAACTGAAATTGAATGGCGGTTAAATTCCCCGGGTATACAAGCACCACATTTTCATGTGTATATATATATGCACTTATAGAAATACCTGTGCAGACGTGTATATCTACACACATCTCCTCTCTTTATTAATTTTCATGTAAGGTTTGTTTGGAAACAATCAGTAACTGAAGCACAGCATTAGCACAATGAGAATTTGGTGAACAGGAAATAATAAAAGGAAAACATTGTGGGCTGAGGCACTGAACTCAGAGAAATAAAATTATCCCCAAGATTACTGCATTTAACCGGTTTTGTTTTGTTTTTGGTTTGTTGTTTTTTTTTTTAATACTCAGTATGGAGAGTTCCAACTCTAATTTGCTGCCAACAGTGCTTTTGCCATTTCAGCATCTGGAAGCCTGGCTGTTAAATAATCAATATTTATTATTAAATACAGAGAAGCATTTACTAAACTTTCATTGGAGATTTTCCTGACATACCTTAGAAATCTTTGTTAATGAAAACTACCTCTGCTGCTTTCCAAAATTGTTCCACACATTTTCAGAGTGGAAAGGGACAGGAGAAGATACATTTCTAGTTCCAAGAATCTTAAAATATGCCAGATAGGGAAAATACAGTTTAACAAGTAAAAAAACTTGGAATTAGCATAAGACATTATGGTACACCTCTCTCAATGTTCTTGAAATTTTTTTCATATCAAAAGAGCAGTCATTCTGAGGATTGATCCAAAGCCAACTGAAGTCCATGGGAAAGATCTCTTTTTCTTTTTTGAGGAGTGTAGACTCATAAGTATTTAGTTCTTGTTCCAAGACACACCAAGTGGTTCTGTTTTTTTTCTCTATTCTTTGCTGTAGATTAATAAACGTTTAAACATTTCTAGATGCCATATGATATTTCATAGTATTCTGGTATTAAAACACTTGCCATTCCTGCAAATTTCACAGCTCAAACATTCCTTTTCGTCTTGTTTCTTGCATAAACAGGTTTTGTTTTTTAAACAAAAGACATCTATCATGTGCAGATTGACAACTCTTTGTTGTCACACAAATACTAATCTTAGTTTTTGAAAATCCTTATTTCAAACCAATTTAATTATATGTGCAACATCCATTTACTTTATAAAACTGGAAAAATAAGAATTTTCTGCATAGTCAAAGGAAAGACACAGAGTATCCCATGGATGTGTGCTGCCTATGAAATTATTTATCCAATTACATATTTCATTGGGTCTGGGCAAAATCTGGACTTGATTTTAATTATAGTGTTTTTAGTAGATGTTGCTTTAGCCTATGGAAAACCCCTTTTTTCACTTCTGTCCAAGTTTCTCTTTTTGTCTGCTCTTTATAGTTATGAAAATAAAAATAATTTCCCATATATAGTACAGATTTAAGGATCTAAATTTCCAATGTATGTGAGTTATTACTTCAGACTTGTTCTGTAATTTATGGCATGTAGTGCTGAGATTCCTTAAGAATCCCATTTTTATCCCTAAATAAAAGTAATATAGATAAAGTACACCTAGACAGAGTAGATTGCATGTGTGGAATTCTTGAATAAGTTCCTTATTTAACCAACACCTTTCAGGTCGTTACTGTGAAGCCAGTTTCCCCTTTATTTTTCCTACCTCACTCAGATAAAGCTATTGTGTGCTGTTATCTGACAGTATATGAGCAATAGTGCTCTAAGGAATTAACTGAAGATAGAGCTCACTGAAGTGTGAGGAATACTGCTGTATTAAAGCTGAAAGTTGAAGAAAACCCACCAACCGATAATTTATCTAATGGTTTTTTGGAGGAGAGGAAGCAGTGAACTGATTCGTTGACCTTTCTCCAGAACTAGCATAATGAGAAGATCTAGTGGGAAAAGGTTTTTGTCTTTTGGCACACTAAATCTAACGCGTTAGTGCATATTCCCTCGGGAATCTGGTAGCCCACTTGGTCTCCCAGCAAGCGCCTTTGCAGAAGTGTATTACAGGCAAGCCATACAGAGAGAACAGAGCAAAGAGCCCAACAATCTTACTAAATGCCTGAGTGACAGACAAGGCTGACATCACTTCCTGACGCGTGCTTTGACTTCTCTTTGCAACAAGGGAATTTTTAAGGTGAGGAACACGGCATTTTCTGTAAGTCGCAGAGAGAAAAGGTCAGAAGTGTATGATTGTGTATTTACGAAAAATCCAAAAGCTTTAGTAACTTTACTGAGATATGAAACTTTAAGAGTTTTACTGGCTCTGCAGTAATCAAGATACCCTGTAAGTCCGTCTGGCAGAACTATGATTAAAGTTACCAGCTGAGACATAACATTTGCCCACTTAGACTGTACTGTAGTAATTGATAGATTTTGAAGAAGAAAATCCCTGATATTATTTTATTTAGTTCTTAAAAGGAAATAAGCTACTCAGCTCAGTCGTGGAGTCAGAGTGCCCTTGTATGCATCTATGAAGGGCACTCTTTTTTTCTGAAAGACAAGAGGAAGAATTTACACTGGTTTAGTTGGGTATTTAGCTTGTCTTTATCTTTGAAGAGTAGAGGCAATTTTCTTCAGCATCAAGGTCTAGCTGGCAAAGAAGGTCAGTTGGGATATTGTAAAACTTCATCCTGAATTGTAAAGTTTTTGCAAATACTAATCATGGGTGGAGAGCATGATTACTGGAGAGCCATTCTGCCTTTTTTTTTTTTCCCCAAACTCTTCCATATAGGAACACTTACCACCTTCTTCCCTAGTCACAAGGGCAGAACACTGGGATTAATCATTCTTAGCCTAAATCCTCTAGTTACAGTCTTCTCTTTTAGAACTGTGCTTACATGACACTCCCAATTGAATTTGCCATGAGTAGGAGAATTTCCTTTGGGAGCTCTTGCTAATTCAAGTGACTCAAAACAGCATATTCAAAACAATTGTACTGTTTATTCACCCAGAAGAACTTACGAAGGCTTCTTCCTCTGAGAGTTACATTAACTTTCCCTGTTTTCTGAAAGTTTAGGAAGCTTGTGCCTGACCCACATACCTTGAGTTCAGAGCTAGGAGACACAACATTTCTCTCTGTCCATAAAGTTCGCTGGAAAAGAGCTATACATCGCACTCTTCCCTTCCGTATTTGGGATTTTTCTGTCTAAGAGGCTGATATCCCTTTGAGATGTGTCCCAGTCAATTTCTACCAACTTTATCAAAAATAGACTAATTTAGTTTTGGAAAGTAAATACTGGTTGGTTGAAAAATAAGTGGTCCATTTTCATTTCTTATCAGAATATTTGTTAGTAATGTAAATCTGGAACTAGAAGTCCAAGTGTAGGCAGAAAAATAATAATAAAAAAATCTTAAGACACAGGATTTAATCTACTATGATTACTGAAATTATTTTAGTTTAGAGAATGCAGAGGCACGTCAGGATATTTTTCAGGTATTTAGAAACTGCTGGAATTTTCCTAGACATTTTTATTCCCCTTTTTGTAATATAAAGGCTTAGATAGAATCAAATTCTGTAGTCTACTCTTTTCCCAGTGTTCACTGAGTTTAAAACTGATTTGCCGTGAAGTTCACTGGGGAAAAGTAGCTACTGTTTTCTCATATATAATTGATTTAAACTTCTAAGTGGGAGTCTAGATTTGCTGCTTGTTTTATTGCCTTCAACTCCCATCTTGTCTTTTTTTGTTTGCCTTCGGAGAGCCAAGCAAGCGTTGAAGTGAGATTGAACTGTTGGTAGGATTTTTACCACTGATTTCTAAGAAACTAAGATAAAGTCCATTTGAAAGTGGAGAAAAACTAACATTCCACTCCCGAAGGTATTGTTAGTGTTGGAACACTAAAGTCAGAAAAGAGCCATGGTTTATATGTTATACTCACTTGTAGTAACTATTTCTTTGCTGCTACTACTACAGACAGAGAACCAGGATGCAGAGGTGCTTTATTTGTGTTTTTAGCTTTGGTCCTGCCTGTGGCACACCAGACTGACACAGGGAAATGCGCTGCTCTGAGCTGTCTAAAGATGTTTAGTGCTTGGAGCCGGTTTTTTCCATTTCTTGAATTTGTTATTCCACAGATTTACACAGTGGAAGTAGAAGCAAACGACTTCACAAATGTCAGGATGTGCATATGTGTTCATTCACGAGTCTGCTGCTTAGTTTATGCTCTCTTAAGTCAGGATATCTCTTCTCTGACAATTTGAGTTATTAAAATGTTTGAGTCGTATTGACAGCATTGTGTCATGCCATCAATCCATCTACTGCTACCACATAATCCGTTTGTGCTATCCTTAGTGTACCCTATTTGACTCTACTATTATGTTTAAATTTTTAATTTTATTTTATTTGGGGGCCCTGAAGTATTAAAGATGCCAAATTTCAAAATATGACTGACAGTACGAAGTTTAAACTCTTCAAAAATGTTGTTTCTAGTAGTGAGCTCATTTTTGCTGTTAAGTAAATCTAGCACCTCTACCAGCTTTTTTTCACTGTTTAAAAGGCAATGCTTTTAAAATTTTGTAGTGAAAAATAATTTCATTTTCTCATTTTTTTTTCGTAAACAACAATGGCTTACCCTTTGTCCTGTCTCACACCCAAGTCTAGTGTTAGATACAGACAAGAAAATGGGATTTCAAAGATGTTGTATCTGAACTTACTTTTCCGAAAACAGTATTTTCTAAGTGGTGAATTTGTTTAACTTAACTTGATAAAAGCAAGAATTGGTGACAAGATGATTTAATACAACTCTTGCTAACAAGTTGCAGACATTACTAGTGTGTCAAAAAAACATTGCTAGAGGCATTCTGGTGTCAGGCTGGACTGATAACTACAATGCAGTGAAACAGCTTTTTGACAGCTATTTTATTCTTGAATGCTACTGATTAAAGGTAGCTTGGGTTAGTGTTTTGGGTTTTTTTCCCTCCAGATATTTTCATTCCCATGCACTTTAATTTCTGCCCACAAATAGAAAGGTAAATACTTCAAAATTAGTAAAAATGAAAACCTAGAAGCCTACATCTTCAACAAATGTGAAATGGAATTTTAGATTGTTTTATTCTCTTCTTCTACCGTTAGGCTTTGCCTCTCCTTCGTGATCTGCACCTTAGGTATACTTTGCATTCATTACAGGCATATTTAGATATTTATCCCGTGTCTTTCACCACCTCCTTCAGGACTTGTGTATATGATCAAAAAGCCTAGAATTGATATGGGAGTAATTATTCTTGTCATCTCAATATATATAAAATGGCATTTGCTGAACTAAAAAAAAACTTTTTTTTTAGATTGTATGGAACTTGAATCTTATTAACTTGATTTTAGAAACCTGTTGCACTTAACCACAAATGCAATGCAAAACCTTCCATTTTGATCTAAAATGGAAATGCCCGTTGAATTTAAAACTCTACTTTATCTTTTCTCCCTCGTACTCAGGGTGTTGATAATGTCCAGGAATTCCCCCTGTAAACAAAGAATTTAAACTGACCAGAACTTTTACCTTCACATTTCATCAAGTGTTCACAGAGAATACAAAATGAAAAAGTCGCTGTTTAGTTTGTATGCTTTATATTAGGTTTTCAAATTATAGCAGCACTACACATTGAAAGTGTGATGTTGAATTTTATCCGTAAAAAGTGCTATCTTGATTTTTTTTTTTTTAGTTTTGTTTTACATATCAAGTGCACAGGCAAGGGAGAAATTTTGTGCAAAATGAGATGGAAGTTTGCTGTCTGCCAGATCTTGAGGCTTGAAGCCCTGAGGTTCTTGAGAGGAGGATTTGTTCTTCATGTGCTTCTCATCCCTGGAATGGCATAGATAGGGAAAGAGCCAATTTCAGGAGTGTGCTTGTGTAGACATCTGTTGTTCATGGTGATATAGCCCTTGCTCCTGCTGGGCTGGAACAGTAGGCAATACAGGCACAATGTTGTTCTACATAGATTAGGCTGTTTGAAGTGTTGCTTTGGCACATCAGAACTGCTTCCTGAAACTGAGCACAACTGCTTTTGACTGGTGCGTGTATACCTACTTTGATTCAGGTGCCTAAGCATAGATAACAATTGCTATTTCAGACACGCTAGTATCCTCATTTTCAAGTGGGCAAGGCTTCGTGTTTTAAATTGTAGAGACATTAGTAATAGCAGATTATGTGGTTCCAGACGTCATAGGATTAAAATATAACTTTTTATATTGTTCAAGGCCTTATTCATCTTTGTTTTACATTCTCATTGCTATTTCTGTATATGTGAAATGTCCTATTTCAGCATAGCACTACACATTTGTATTTTCAAGTTTAATATACGTCTAATTATGGAACCCATGCAAAAGGTTTTAATTTTGTGGCCTAAAAAAAATAATGGTCTCTTTACTCGTACTCTTGACTTATCTATTCAAGCATTTTAGCTGGCAGACTCCTTCTAATCCCCTGACAGTACCTGGAGGGGTGCTGGTAGAATACTGAAGGGATGGTGGGAAGATATGACATATGACACTAGGGCAAGATCTGAACTTGGACAAATGAAATCTGTCAGCCAGCTTCTCAAAGGCTGACACAGTTCTTATCACTGCTTGGTTGAGCTGGGTTGATACACAGACTTATTGTATTATTCAGCTGGTTTGATTTTTGTTTTTATGACAACCTTACCCTGGAGACCATCCATCTCTTTGCAGTGTTGGACAACAACTATAACTGAATGATATTTCAAAATAATTTATAATCCTATACTGTAAACAGATGTGATAGTTGCTTCTAACCACTGTGAAGAATTTTAATAGGTGTATTTGGACTCTTGTTTTCTTGGAGGATTGGTAATACTCTGGAGTTGAGAGATTTTTCATAGCTTAGCTTAATAAGACTTATAGCAGAAAACATGTGAAAAACCCTGAAGAAGACAGGAAATTTTTCCAAATGTGCCCAGGCAGTTAATGATGCATGTGAACAACTACAGCTGCAGCAAATTATTTGCCAAAAATTTAAATAGTAGTTATTATTACCAGCTTTCTGGGTAATGTGCTGGAATTAAGGGCTCAAGTGAAATATCTGAATCTGAAGGCAGTCCAACTAAATTTGATTCCCGAAATCCCTACTTTTATGTTTTTGTTGGAGCTTTTATTTAAATAGTTACATTACTGTCTTGTGTGGCAAGTTCAAATTTGTATTTTCCTTTCTGCTATGCATCAGGAAAAGGTGAGGGTAAGAATTACTGAACTCCTTAGAGAACGCTCCCGACACTTATTCAATCTAGTGGATTCCAACAAATAGAATTTGTCCTAGACGGGGAAATGGCAAACCATGTCTTTAGCATATGCAGTTTTACTTTAGAAAAACAGCTTTCTGGAAATACTCTCTCCACAAAAGCTGCCAAAGAAGATATTATTGAACAGTTACACTTCAATGTATGTATTTGGTTTGCATGGCAAGGTGTTGGTAGCAGGGGTGGCTTCTGTGAGAAGCTGCTAGAAGCTTTCCCCATGTCCAATAGAGCCAATGCCAGCCAGCAGCTCCACTGGCCAAGGCCAAGCCCATCAGCAATAATGGTAGATTAAAAGAACACATCTCCCTCAGCTTGAACTGTGAAAGGATATTTCGGTTACATACAGTCTTGTGTGTAATCACATAAGACTACACAAGTTGAGAACAGAATAAGAACCCTGGGGGCTCTTCTCCCAGGCAACTAGTGACAGGACAAGAGGGCGTGGCCTGAAGCTGTGCCAGGGGAGGTTTAGGTTGGATATTAGGAAGCACTTCCTCGTGGAAGGGGCAATTAAACACTGGAATGGACTGCTCAGGGAGGTGGTGGAGCCGAGGTGTTTAAGAAAAGGTTGGATGTAGCACTTGGTGACATGGTCTAGCCAATGTCGTGATGTTGGGTCATAGCCGGACTTCATGATCTTGGAGGTCTGTTCCAGCCTCAATAATTCGGTGATTCTGTGACTTCTTCCTAGCATAATCTAACAAACAGCAAGTAAGGAATAACTGGTTAAAAGTACGGTGTAGTAGTCTGTGGTACGCTGCTAGTTCAACGAATCCTAGTTCTATAACCATTCCATCAGACAATGCAATTGTGAAAGCCTTTGTTGTCCTCAAGTCCAGCAGAGGTGAGGAAGAGATGCTTTTAAGAAATCAAGAGATACATACCTTTGTACCTACCTTAATGCTACTAGTTGGCATTATAGAAAGAACTGGATAATGTGCTTGTAACAAACCATTAACAAAATATTAGTCTAGGAGGACTGACAATCAAGTTGCTAATAGTTCACCATTCACCAGTGTGGAATGACTTCTTGAGTTAAGCAGCAGCGATTCCTCTGAAATTTCCTTTTGAAATTCAGAGTTTTATGGCTTTCTGTAAGGGAAGTAGAGAAAAGTTTTAACAAACTGTCATGCATAGATTTAAAGTTACACATTTAAACACAGACAAGAGATCATTACAGATGTAACAATATCTGGCTACTTCCTTCATCAATTTTATCTTGGTATTCCCTCCCACCTTATTAGTCAGAAGTTACATGGAAAAAAAAGCTGCAGACATACTTAATGGGATCAGTTCCTCTCACACATCCTTATTCATAGAATGATTTTGGTGTGGAGGGGACCTTTAGAGATCGTCTAGTCGAAACCCCCTGCTATGGCGAGGCAGGGGAGGCATAGCATCTTTCACTAGATGATGTTTCTCAAAGCTTCATCCAGCCTGATCTTGAACACTTCCAAATGTGATGTATCATAACTTCTCTGGTAACCTGTTCCAATGTCTCACCACCCTCATAATAAAGTATCTTCCTTATGTCCGATGTAAATCTACCCTTTTTCAGTTTAAAACAGATGGCCCTTGTCCTGTCACTACAGACCTTGAAAAAACGTCTCTTTCCATATTTCTTATAACCTTGCTTTATCTTATTAAAGGCCTTAATAAGGTCTCTTTGTTACTAGGAATGACCAACTAGAAGTTTCATAAGGAAATCTTTATAACATTAAGTTTGTCATAATTGAAATGTCAGTGTTTTCTTCTATAAAGTGGTTGGAAACTGGTACGATGAAACTGAAGAGTAATACTGCTACAGGTACATAGATACCATTTGTTGACAAGGTGTTATTTATTCGTGGGTAGTTTTGTTTTTTTTTTTTGGTCAGATTTATGTTGGACTCAGGCTTTTCTGAAATTTATTTTGTATCATAAATACTATGCACTTTTCAGTGGCTAGTGATATCCTAAAAATGTGTTGTGTTACACTCTAAAACGTCAATTTTTCACATTTTCTGTTTCAGAAATGCTCTAAACAAATGTGTTTATTTCTTACTACCTTCTGGAAAATTAGTTTCCCTGGAGTGTCCTCAGCTAATACTCACATAATAAATTCAGTGAATCTGTAAACCCGGGGAGCCCCAGGTCAATAAGTGCATAGCACGACAGATCAATTTAACTGAGAGCAGAATTCACTCCACTTGACCTGGAGTGACTGATCTCCTGGGAAAAGAAATAATTTAAGAAAAAAAATTTTTTTTTTTTTTAAAATATATATATAGTATGGCATACAATAAATACTTTGTGTCATGGAGATCAGAAGAGGTGATACCACAATCCACTTCTGTTAATTTGAAGAAGCAAACAACATTATATTATTGATATAACTTTCTAGAACAGGAAAAATAAGAAAAATAGAGGCCTCTCTCACCTCAAGTTTCTGTTCAACTTAGAGCTTACCATAGAAAGGCTAAATTTGTGTAAGGATTAGAGTAGAAGTGTTATGTGAGAGAAAGGGATGCTGTGAAGATTAACTCAGAATAATGTCTCAGAATGAATGAGTTGGTGTGCAGTATGGAGCAGTGGAAGTTTGTAGCATTCACTGTAGTTTACTGCTTAAGAGGCTTCTTTAGAAATGATGGTGTCAGGCCTGTTAAATTGATCCATTTCCCTTCTTTCTTCGTCTCTGCACCCAAAGGTGTAGAATGACAGGGTGCTAGCATAACACTTGTTTCTAGCAATTGTCGGAACTATCTTTCAAGATCAGAACCATTCATCTCAGAGTGGGGTGTTTATCGTCTTAAAAACACAACTATAATCAAATGTTGTAAGAGTAGGCTTCTTCAGATTAGGCTCATTTACTGTCGAGCAATTTAAATTTTCATTCCTGCCAGTGAGCGACATCATACTTTTGCTCTGTTTACCTCTGGGTCAGACCAATCAAAATAATGATCTTTCCCATTAATTCGGTTAATCCATACTTTTTAACGAGATAGCATAAGCAACAGAAGCCAAATGTAGTGTTTATGTAATGTTAATCATCAAATAATTAAAAATAACTTTCAGCATGTAATTCAGTGGAGTTTAGTTTTACCATCATTGGTCAAGTTCAACAATATTTTTGAAACATATCATACAAAATTATTTAATAAAGCATCCTGCTTTTCGGTGTTTTATTTTTCTTTTTAATAATATAGTTACACGTGTAAAGTACAAAGAGAGGCGATGTACAAAAGGCTGTTAACTGAAATAGAAGTGTACAATATAGCTCAATAGTAATCCTATTAAGTAATTCTATTTGCTGATGCAATACAAGGCGAGTCAAGAATACATAGTCTTTTTTGTACACGTGTCGAATAGCTCTATAATAATTCAAATCCTGACAGCTGGCATTGTTCTCTGACTGGCAAACAAAGCAACTATTTCAGTGTTTGATCCATTTTTTATTGTGGCTGTGTAAAATGACATACTGCATCAAACATTTACAAAAAATAACAGGGGAAAAGTTTTTTTTTCTATTCTATGTTCAAATGAAGTAACAACTGCTGGCACATTCACATTTAACAACAGCTAATCAACAAACAGCATTACAAAGAACTAGAATACTCCTTCTTGCCACAACCTGGTATTTTTCTCTGACCTAAGGTGAGAGGTGTATGTGTATGTGGCTTGATCTTGGTTTTATGAACACAAGCAACATATTTCTTCAAAGACCCTATTTCAGGCTCTTTGCTGTTGGGCTGTTCTCCCGTGTTACAGCATTCCTATGTTACTGAGATCACGCTGTAATTAGAGAAGAATTTGTGAAGCTCCTAAATGTCTTGTTTCTCTCATTTTAAGAGTAAAATGCTGCTAAGAGAGCTTCCTGGGGAAAGGAAGGTCACTAAATGTTGCAAGGTGGTATTTCAACATCACTCACAGTAGGTTATGCTCTGATGCTAGTCAGGTTCTGAGAAGTTAACTCACTGAGGCGAACAAACTAGACAGATGTCTTGATTACTTGGCATTCAGATGTATCTGGATGGTAAAGCTCAGTTCTTAGTTACTATTACATGTGCATGCATTCATCTGAAGTGAGTGTAAAACTTCCATGTAGTCTTCCTACAAGGCCTTTCTTAGTTTTATGTTGGATTTTTCCTGAATTTGGTCAGCCACAGAAACATGCAGACTTCAGCAAAAGCAGCTTCAGAGTTAAAATAAATAATTAGTAAAGCAGAGACAAAATCAACAAGACTAACAGTTCCCTAATGATGGTTTGGATTCAGTCTTTTATCTTACTCTGCCTGAGACTAACTTTTAAGCCAACAATAAAATGCAACCAGTATTTCTTCTACCAGTACTTTGAGAATTTAGCTTCTCTCTTTTTTTTTCTTCCCTGCTTTTCAAAGAGGTCCCTGAAGCGAATATGTTTCATTTCAGGTTGCAAATCAAAATAAATGAAAATTCTGAAGTTCTAGAATCCATGAGGAAAAAGTAGCTAGTTTTAGTTTGATCTCCATAATTTTTCTTAGTTTTTATTGCCTGGTTCAGTAGCTGAATCAAAAAATCAATTATTCAAACAGCTCTAACACTACTCTCCTTCAGAACAAAGATTAAGCTATTCTGTTCCCTAAAGAGGTACTAATAACTTCACTGACCTGGAACCATAGTAAGCCTGTCAGTACATAAGCAAAAATTAGGCATATAGTATACGTTACTAGAGAAAATAATATGTTGAAGGGACACCCTCCCCCTGCCAGCTGATTTGTCTGGAGAAGAAGAAAACCTGTATAAAATTAAAGGTATTTGTATTGCTTACCTAGCAGAACTTGACAAAGTGAAAGCCTATGTATTTACTCTTTTCCATAAAAATCCACATGTCATAAAGCACCTCTTCTGAGCAAAACTTTCCATCTTGCTGGAGGGTAGTTAATTCTTGTGTGAGAATTCCATACCTGTTAGTAAGTTGAAGCTACTGTAGTCTGGAGTGTGCAGAATATAGCAAAAAAATCCAATTTTATGTCACATTTAGGGATCTCTGTTCTATACTGTTTTGCTGATGTGTTATGATAGATTTATCTCTGAAACAATGTGAAAAAAATTAGATCATTTGGTGTGCATTGAAGACTATGATGTGAAGGGCTGTTCTTACATAGGTTGTAGGGGGAGCATTGAGCACCTCAGGAGTATTTGGGAGAAGGACAGTACTGTAGGCACAAGACAGTCTATTCTAGGAAAGAGAGAGGAGCAGACACTCTCAGAGATGCAGGAGATAACTGGGCCTCTGTACTGACGGTAACCTAAAGCATAGCAGTAAAATACAGGTGTGTGAATCACGGGTAGTGTGGTCAAATATATCAGTTGCTAACCCACTTCCCTGAGAAAGCCTTGAAAGGTATTGTGTGTCGATACTGTCTCAGCACGTATCACTGTTAGTGTGGAAGGGAATGTTGCAGATAAGCTGGTATTCCAAACTGAGTAGTAGTGAATATTACCCTGGACAGCAGCAAGATACTATTGATCTCTACACACAGAAGCTTCCAACCTCTTACTATCACAAGAAGCACTGCCTTAAAAACAGGCAGGCAGTATCTTGCTGGTCCTGCAGTGCTTGCTTTTTTTTTTTTTAAAAAAAAAGGTGGCAAAGTATCCTTACCTAATGCTGTGGTTCCGCCTTTGATTGCTGCGTAGACATGCTCACTTCTGGATTTCAGTTTCCCTCATGGGTGAACTTTTCCTTTCTCAGTATGCAAGTATGCAGCCTTTCCATTTTAGTTTTCTCCTGAAGACCTTTATGTAATACAACACTGGGCAATTTTTCACAGTTGAAAAAGCCTTAGAAAGTTCGTAGAGCTGCACTCAGCACAGGGCACCACCACAGGCAGTAACTGAGGATCCAAGGGTAGTAATGCTGTAGTGTACCCCAACCAAAACACCATGTAATCAGTAAATTTATATCCTTGCAGAGCTTTACTGTTTTCAGTTCTGAAGACTGATAGAAGTTATTTTGGACATCGCAGCTTCAGATGAAGTTTGACTGATATGCAACCAACAGACTTCCCTTCCTCTCTACCCCATCATAAAACTCTTTGTCCCCTGAGACCACCAACTAGTCCTGTCCTCCTTTTGTCTCTTCAGATTTTAAATTTTGAGGCAGGGATCATCCCTTTCTCTAGTGCTCTGCTCTTCCCTTCCCTTTCCTTCCCAAAACAGAACACTGTCAGAACATTTAAAAAAAAAAAATCTAAGAAGAAAGAATGCAGTAGCAAATGTTCCCTTTTCAAATAGAGTCATTACCATAGCACAGTTATCCTTCAGCTACTAGCAGCTGCAAATGGAACAGGGAGATGTTACTGTTCATTTCTACTGATCTCATTATACAAACCACTAAGAGGAGCAAGGGAATACATTTGGAGAGCTTTCATGTGGTTAAAGCAACAGGGGAAATTCATACTTTGATATCCCCTTGTTCAGTGTATCTGCCTCACTTTGTGCCTGCCCCTCAAAAGGCAAGGCTGTAAAAATATTAGAGGATTGTTGAAGGGAATTGGAAAAATGAAAAGGGGCTCTAATTAAAGCGACAAAAATATACTTGGAAAGTGTTTCTCAGTGTTTTTAAGTTCAAAACCAGACCACCTATCCAAATCTCCTCATTAAAAGTCAGATTCCATTTTCATGCAGAGAGCTTGATACCAGGTTTCCACCTATGTAGGCAAATAGTTATTACTTTGATTTCTGTGTTACCAAGATGTCTAATGGCCACTGGTTGATACATGTGTTTGTGACCTGATGATCTTGCTGAGGGAAAGTCAGTATCCTCAATTGTTAAAATGGTAATGAAAGCTCAGAGGTCAAGAGACTTGTCCACAATTGCCTGGAATGCAAGGCACAGTCCCTGTCTCTGGAATTCCATGTCCCCCATTAAACATAAATCCAATGTTCTGTTCTTTCCTTCAGCTTTTTTTTTTTTTTTTAGTTTTCATTTGAACACTGTAGTCTTTGTGCCTTGCTGACTTGCTCTTCTGTTGGCAGAACCAGAATGTTACATAAGAATTGTAGAAAATTTAGGATAGAAAGCAAAGTTGGTATTAGCCAAACTTTTTTTTTTTTTGGTAGATGTGGCAGATAAAGTCATGGTAAGGCCTGAGAAAAATCATACCAAATCCTGACAGAATCTACATGGAGTTGAGATGAATAGGTGTCAGAAAACCCCAACTGCTATGTATAATTCATTGCCTTCAGAGTCTGACACTGTGTACAGCATAGTATATAAAAATAAATGCAGCCCTTTACATTTCAGGCTGCTGGAGAAATATATTTTATTTTGCTTTTGTTTTCCTTCTCCATTATAAACTGTAGTTCATTGAGTCCATGCACAGTTGATTCTTGCTCTCCAGAGAATTCATCTGCATAGTCCTTACTTCTACAGTTTTTCCAACCTAGGGGGATATACTTAAATCTGACAGTAGGAGGAGATGCATGCATGGCCACTTTGATGGGAACTCCAAGTTACAGTAATAAATAGCTGTGTGGTTCCCTTAAGAATTTAATTAGTCATTTCACTTGAATTATTCACTTGGAAAAAGACAGTGCACTGGGTAGCTTTTAATCTAATTAGGCTATTAGGTAGTAGTAGAAGATGAATGTTTTATTTCAGTCAATAGGGGTACCAGGGTTGGTGGTAAAGCACATGTAGTTTTGTAATGCTCCCCATACCCATTAAAACGGAGTCATCTTAAAAAATGAATGAACCAATGGTGAAGCTGTGCTTTGTGGAATTTACCCATGTGTTGTAAAATTGAAAGAAAACCTTTATAGAGGGAGGTACTGGCCTGTAAAGATGAGATTTAAATACATAGATAAGAGAAATTGAACGTATATAAAAATCTGAAAAAATGTCCTCTAAATAAAGTACAATTGTCAGCTACCACATGGTAAAAATAAGTACACCTGCTTGAAAGTTTTGTAATTAATATAATAATTGAAGCTATATTTTAATATTACTAAATTATTGGGAATAGATGTAAAGATTTATTTCACAGAACAAAAAAGCATTTAAGCAGGACTTTTTATTAGTGTTATGCGTCAGTGACAGTAACTCTGGGACTTCAGTCTGCATTACTACAATGATTAATTAAAGGCCTTGTTCAGGATGACTGAACATCATTATTGTTTTTAAATAGGAAAGGCAGATAACCATTACTGATTACTCCTCAATTCCCAGTCTCACTTGTTAAAAACTAAAGAATACTAAAGTAGGTTGTATAGTTTTCATGAAGCTATAAATGGAGCCAAGAATAATATGATTAATATGCAACACATACAAAGGTAGTGAGAGCTGGATTAGCTTAAAAATTCAAGTTAGAAAAATGCTGCACGGCTATAAGTGTAAATAATACTGCCATTTTTATCAATAAGGCAAAAGAAATTTGGGCTACAGCTTTCATTTAAACTATTTTTTGTAACTGCACACAAACTTTTAGAATGCATTCCCAGATGCTGCAGCATTATTTAAAGCATGTACATAAATAGAAGATAACTACCTTACCTTAAAAAAGCATACATAGAAATTCTGTTATCTTGGGTAATTTAAATGCCTTGGTAAGAATACTAAACTACAAATCTGTCTTCTAATTAACAGACCATTAGAAACATTACACATGTTATTTTTAAATAAGAATAACTGAGAAATGCTGATGCTGACTTGGCTGAAATCAGGTATTACAGCCATAAGGAGTTCACGCTAAGGCTTCCAGTGGGCAGAATAATTTCTAGGATGCATTTCTAGGGAGATAGGCAAGCAGAGCTCCAATACTTTTTTTTTTTCTATTAATCTTGTGGAAGACACTTTATTTTGCACATCTGAGTGGTTGACTTTGGTTTTCACGTACGAGAACAGAGAGTAGATTTCTTAGTTCAGTCAACTGTATAAGCAGGTGCAAATTGTGCTAGTGTTAGAGTGCAGTGAAAAATATATGTGCTAGACAAAAAATTTTAATCCCACGATGCCTAGAATGGAAGTATAAACTAGGAAGTATTGTATAAGCACCTGTGTAATTGCAGTGATTAGGAATTAATTTTGTGGCATAAGATTCAAATCAGTCAATACAAGGCTGATAATTTAAACATTAGAGAAATTAGAAAACCAGGAAAATGTACAGTCTTTGTTGTGAGAGGGATCATACAAGGCTGTAGGGTCTTATTCCGAATCTGTAGTCTCAATTACTTTGCTGAAGAAGGTATTTATCCCCTTCTTTCAGGGAAGAAACATGGAGGAGGTAATAGTCTGAGCTAAATCAGAGCATAAGACACCTTAAATATGATCAGTTAGGAAGAATAATTGCAATCTCTTGTTGTCAGGTAGTTCATTGATAGCAGGCAGTCTCCTTGTTCAGGCGCTCAGCCTCTTAAGTGCTCTGATTCAGTAATATAATTAAGTATATGATAAATGTCCTGCTTTACTCATCCACCCGCGTCTTGCATCATGTTCTTCACCTAAAAAGTAATGATTTCTTTCTGGCACAGAAATCCTAAGTAGGACAGACAGAGGTGTTATGGTTGTATTTAACAGGGTTTTTTGCCTTATGGAAACGAACAGAAGGAACACGTGTCCTTGTAATGGAACCAGAGAAGGAGTATAGTTCTTCATGCTTTTCTCTGTTGACAGCCTTCCAGATAAATAAAAGCATGGGAGGTCAGAGTTATTTCTACTTATTATAGTGTTAATTCAGAGATATCTGTAAGTCAGAAAAATTACTTCTGTAGTAATCCATTTAAAGCATACATCATCTGAAAAGATGAAATCTTTATTACGGGAAATGCATGCAGCAATAGCAAACTCTTAAATAAACTTTTAAAGAAGTATTTTTAAATGACTTTTTGGGCACATATTAGAAAGAACAGAAAATAACCTTGGTATTCTTACTGGATCATCCTGTTACGTTATCTGTTCTTCAGAAAAAACTAAAGTACAACTAAGTGCAACTAAAGCTACTTGCATAACAATCTCGGTAGGAATTCTAACTCAAAAGGAGATGCAAGCAAACAAAAACTGAACTAAAAGATGTAAGTTCACAGATAAGTAGAAGATAGGCAAGTAATAGAAATAATGTGTTGTCTGCTAAACAACAGATGTCAGGCAACATACAGTCAAGGAAAGATGGAGCATTCTGGTGGTAAAGTGATTCTTCTAATAGCACAAAACTAGTCATTAAAGTGTGTAAATCAGAGTAACCAGTACTTGATCCAAGATAGAGTTTCTAAAAAAACCCCTTAGTTGGGTACTCAAACCTTTTACAAATATAATTGCAAGTGACATTGTGAGGTTGCCATTTTGATGTTCTCTCCTTCCTTCACATGGAAAAGACTTACTTCCTTCAGCAACACTGAAGAACAACTCCCTGAAAACCCTATATCATCTATGAGAATATTGAGTATGGAGAAAAATACGGAAATATATCACTATAGAATCATGAGGTTGTATCACACCAAATATCTGAACAAGGAAGTTCGTGTTTGTGAAGGACATTAGTTGTAAATTTTGTACAATAGCTAAGGGATAATCCCAGAGAATAAGCCACACTTGTGTTTCCTCCAAGTTTGGCAGGCATATGCTGTTACCATCCGGTTCTTTTGTTTAAAAAAATAACCCTGATATTTAAATGCTTAAAAGTAATGTGTTTTTCTGAGCCTGCTTCTATTTTACAAGATCTACAGTTTGATTCCACAGCTGCTCCCTCAAGACTTATTTTCAAAGAACAGGTTCCTAATTCTTTATTATACACACATCTAGGAGTCTTTATGAAAATTTATGCTGTATTTTTGGCGTTTTATTAGAAAAAAATGGCAGTTATATGTAAGTAGGTTATTCATTGTCCAGTGAAGTCACTGATAGCCACGCTGTTCATTTTTCCACGCATAGATTCCTGTTTAGTTTTGGGGGGGTTTTCTTTCCTAGGTATTTTGTGTTAGATTATTTGAGTCCTTTCTCTGTTATAATACAGTTGTTATTTCCAGGGTGAATTGTCATTGCCACCACAGTTGAAGTTTATAAAGTTTTGAGAAATTATACGTGCTCTGCCCTATCCCCTGATATGTTGAGAATGAGAATAGCAAGGTGATTCTGCCAACTCTACATCTATTACAGCAGCCTTTTTTTTTTCCTTTTTGATTCAGCATCATGGGTTTATGAATTAGATCATCTTTAATTAAAAAAAAATTCCTTTTACTTGATATGGACAGCACATAAGGGTCTTGATCCAAACGTATCTGTCCACCCACTTCAGTAGACATTAGAACGTTCCCTTATACTACCAGTTTTCAGCACAAGGTGAACCTAGTCTGCAGTTCAAGACATTGTATCATCTCCAGAAGTATTAACAAGAGATTTCCTGTTACACTCCAGGATGCTGCCCGGCATGTACAAAAAAACCCCTCTTTTTTAATTTTAATTTTTTTTACCTTACACTCAAATCTTTTCCACATTCTTATTGGAAGATAAGGACCTGCAAGAACTTTTTAAATGGATTTCCTCTGATGTAAAACAAGTTAATATTCTGTTACCACATCAATTATATAAAGAAAGAAAAAATCAAATAAAATAGATCAAATAGCTGAAAAATGTCTTTTCAAAGCTATTTAGCTCAGTGACATCATCTGACTGTAAATGGTATCTTTTATAAAAAATCTTTTTAAATGTAACTTGTATCTTACAGATCAGCCTGTCTATCTATCGATCTAATTATCTCCACTACTGATAGTCCTCACTCCTAATTCTTCCTGCTTCTACATAAGAAGCATCTATCTCACCCCACTGGAAAGACAGCTGAAATGTTTGGTGCCTTTATATCAAAATGAGTAAATATCTCCAGAAACAAGGAAGGATTTAATATTTCATTATAGTAAATTCCTAAGTGAAATACTGTTTGAAAAATATTTCCTTAAATTTGAGTATTTCTTCATTCTATCCTTAAAACAGCAATTTTCAGTGTTTCAGTGAAGTGTTCTTGGATTTAAATATTTAATTTTGGGGTAGGTGGTTAATTTCTGGCTGCCTCAAGGTTTGGGGCTTTTTTACTCACCATTTTCTCTTTCTGTCTTCCATCCTCAAGTTCTGTTAAAAGTCAGCCAAACCACTCTGTTTTTCAGGCTTTGGCTGCGGAACTGAAACATGCATTATTTTCCCACCTGTAGTAATGTTCACTCTGGAAAGCTATGTTAGAGCTGTGGAAAAGTGTGTTCATTAAATGTTATTTCCACAGTAATACACTGTAAAAAACTTCTTATTCTATATTTACATTACTGTAAATTAGAGAAGAAACAGGATTAAAATATTTCAGAAAAATGGTCTGAAATGGTTTCAGTTCCATATTGAGGATGACAAAAGGAGGTATGTTAACTGACTTCAGACTGTGCAGTTACCTTTTTTTTTTCCTTTTCACTGGGGAAAAAGTTTGTGGGATACCACTACCATCTTGAGGCAAGTCACGGTATAACAGCCGAATTCTTACTTAAACAAAAGGCCAGATCGCAAGTGAGCCTGATCATTCGTTTTCACCTTGCTCAGTCGTCATACTGTTACAGTTAAAAATTTTGTATTCTGCCTACGGCTGATCCTATAAATGCTTACACAGTAATAGCAACTTTTTTTTTCATGTATGCACAATTTTATAGCTTTAATATTCAGGGAAAAAAAGTGGATTAATTTTCTTTTTCAAGCACAGGTTGAACAGCATTTTAACATTTACATTGTTAAGCACTGAAACTCCTTGCTACAGTATGTACAGAAGCTAATGGTTTATTTGAATTTTGATGTGAAGAAATCCATTAAGAACTGTGAAATAAAAGACCACATCTGTCTGAGGAAACCCTTCAATGTAATTTGGTGAGAGAGAATTTTGCAAGTACTTATCTTTTTTTTATCCTCTTCCCTAAACAACAGTTCAGGGCTCTGATATTTGAACAATTAAAGTAAATAGGCCTTTTACCTGAGCTAGCCCAGGTGTTCTTATTTATGTGAGAGTGTTGTTGATAATCAGTTTTTTGGAAAGCACTTGGATAATGTGGTGATTTATGTGTTATTAGAAAATAAAATTGGATAAAATATTAGTAGGCTTGTTCCTGTATATAGGATTGGAAAACTATCCTGCATAATTTTCCTGAGAAAACACTGGCTTAGTTCTGTCAATTCAAATATTTCAGGTCAGTTGCAGAATCAACACCACAGATTTAACAGAAAAGAATCACAGTGAAGTAATTTGTATTAGAGCGATTATGTTAAAATGTTGTATTTTTTATTTTCCCTAGAATGAAATGAAAAATCATTCCAAGATAATGCACTCCATAGTTAAATATCAGAGGCACATGCTTTCCATGATGGTTGTCAGTACAGGCTCCCAGGCTCCAAGCCGTGCTATTGATTGTTGTCTGCTTCCTGTGCTTTGCTTCTGTGAACCTCAGATGCTGGATCTCTGTGTCTCCTTAGCCTTGCTCTGCCCTCCTTGGCGTGTGTGTGTCTGCAGCAGATCCATTTGACACGCGGTATATTATAGTGGTTGGTTCTGGCAGATATTGTAGGAGCTTGGCACTCTTAGTGCACTAAGAAGGTTCTGTTTTCATTTCCAGTAACTGCACATCTAGGACTTCTTCATCCTGTTTTTAGTTTCAGTATTTTTTTTCTTATATTGAGTTTTACTGGTTATACTTCATTACTTACCTAAGTGGATTTCTATTTTTGTTTTTGTGCTACTTACAAGGAAAGTATTTTTCCACTTAAGGTTTTTTTTCTTTCTTAATATTATATTGTCATTTGATGTTGCAATTTTTTTCAATTTCACTAAAAACAGTGTTTAAGTGCTGCTTACAGAAATAGTCTGACCTTGCCAATCACCTTTTTTACTGTTGGATAACAGATAGTACCTTCCAACTTCTACTTACTATGTGTCTTTGAAGTAGTTAGTGGGAAGGGTTACATCAAACTTTTGTCCTCTGCCCCTCACATTCAACAGTTAGTATTAATGTATTGTATGATTTAATACATTTAATACTTTGCCTGTGTATATCAGAATGGAATATGGCAATTGATTTTTTTTTTTTTAAGATTACAGTAAAGGTAACCGAGGTTGCACATAAAATATATTGTATCTTATATTGCTAAGGCTGTATTTTAATGAAGAATTATGGATATGATGAATGTTACAGTTGTATAAAACTGCACTGTGATTCCCAGGAGATTTAGGGAAGCGTTTCAACAGTTTGATCTTTAAGTTTTCTTTTACATTTCAGGAAGGGAAAACTCATTTGAGGCTTTCAGGGTTCAGTGATTTTGAAATTAAGCCACTATACAGAACTATCACAGCACTTCTTAAGCGTTTGGAAGCCCAAACAAGATGATCCAAGCTAGAATTGTTTGTCTATAAGTCTCACTTCTCAGGTAACCAGTATGTGAATTATTATGTCATAGAGAAACTGTAGCATCAATATGGAAATGCCTTTGTAAAAATATTTGCCAGCCCTTCAAACTGTCCGCTGCAAAGCTAATTGTTTCCTGAAATCTTGATTCATTTTTCCACTGCATTTGAGAATGCCCATGTTCTGAAGCAAATCTATGCAGGCAGATTGGGAGCACTTCTTAGAAGTTCTGAGGTACCAACCCTCTGTGTTGAAGCTTGCTGAAGGCAGACTCTAATTCCATTCACTTATCAAGCTTTATATTTGAGCTTTGAGGAACAGGGAAAAATTTGTCTACACAATCCTTTCACATTTGTTGGGATTTGGCAGCCTGTTAAGCTACCCTTCCTTACTAGCACTACTTCTTCAACAGGAATTTGATGCAAATATGTTAGAACTCACTAGTGTTGTGGTTGCATTCTTTGCAGTCAGTTCAGTCCTGAATGTAGACCTGTGCCTAAATGATCATATAAATTAGATATGACAGCTGGCAAGGAAGCTGCCAGCTACTGCCAAGGGATCTGACTGGCCTAGATGCTGGAGATAGTGAAAACAAGAAGTATGTAGTTTCAATTGATCTAGGCTGGACTTGCAGAGACTTTCATCCTTACACACTCACTGTAATTCAAAATTCAGTTCAGGCTCAGAATGAATCTGGCTAACCCATGCCAATCATGTCCAGAATACTAGCTTTTTATATGAACATATATAATCAACTTGAATGTGCTATAATATTTATGTTTCTTGTATGTGCTAATAAATGTATCTTGTACTAGTCTCTGTATAAAGGAAGACATGTCTGGTGAAGTTTGGATTCTAGGCTGCCCTGCTATTTGTTTGGGCAGCAATATGCATAGGTTGTGCCATTTGCTGTGCTGCTGGAATAGAGGAAAAGGCAGTGGCAGCTGTCAGATGGAGTAAGTGACAGTAGAGCAGATGTTTAAGGATCAGTCAACACTGATGACAGCGAGTGGGTAGATGATGGCTTTTTGCCAAAATGTGGGTATCTCACGCTTTTGTGAGATCAAAATATCCTGCCATTAGTAGAAAGTTCCCCATCCGTTTTTTAGGACCAGCAATTTCAAGCTCTTTAGAAATTTGTTAAACTAAAATGACTGAAAGTAATAGGAAAATACATCAAAATTTGCAACTGTATAGGAAAGTGATCAATCACAGTAGATTTACACTGAGTTTACTGAAAAAAATGAAGTGCATAGTAATTTCCAGTACTACTAATTTTTGGGAAGGGCCACTGTATTCTTTGTGTATTATGAATTACAAAAAATAGGCTAAGCAATAGTTTTGCTTAAAGTTAACTAACAAAGGCAAAGGGAAGCGGATAGGAGAGTTTGTATGGAGAAGGCAGTGCTCAGAGGGAGTGAGTTCATGCTATATACACAATACAGTTCAGAAAAGACAATTGTGTATATAGAAACCATAGGAAGACTGCTAAATCCTTTGCAAGGTAATTTTATGTATTATATGATGAATAACAACAGCAGAGAAAAACCACAGTGGTCTTTAAGATTTGAGAAAATTGACTGAGATGGGTGACTATTTGCATCTTGTCAATGGTAAATGCTTTCACATTCAGAGCACATTACGTAAGACACTCAAAGGTGAATTGCACTGGCTGAAAGTAAGCTCTTCAGAGTATAAATATGAAGCAATATTCAGACCCAAATATATGGTTTTACTTACCACTTAAGGTAAGTAACACTATAATTTACCTTTGGACGTTGATGGCAATCTACTGATTTTAGATTGTCATAGTAAAATTAACAAAGGTGCCTTGAAGCCAATACTAATTTTTGCTTTTTTGTTTTGATTGCATTTCACTTCTGTAGAGAGGAGTTGCAATGGATGAAATTGCAGGTTTGTTTTAATACAGAATTTTTTTTACTCGTAAAATATTAAAGATGGCTATATCCTATTCATTGTCCAAATTCAGTTCTTCAGTCACACTGCAGCAGTGCAATTAAATGAAGAGGCGTGCAGGGTGGTTTTCTATGAAAAAATGTTCCCAAGCATGCATATAAATCCAGCAGAGCAGTACACTTCTAGGGTTGTGCTGTGATCTGAACCTGTATAAATATTAGGAACAATAAGAAAAGACTGTCCTTTGCTTTAGGTCAGTACAAGTGAGCACCCAGCACTGACTGTGCTTCAAAGCTTGTGGGAAACACGTTGATGACAGTCAGAATAGCTACACAGCAACATCTGTCATAATTTATTTGCCAGCAACGTTTCATGTTCTCCTGAATCAGTAAGACAGGAGAGGACGAGTTAAAAGTCTGTGATACTTTGGTTTAAACAGAGCTATAAACATGCCCCTTTACCATAGATTTACAAAAGGACTATATTTGGTCTAATAAAAAGGCTTAATTTGGGCATTAAGCCTTCTTAAGTGGAAACTAGTGCAAAGAATTAAGGTATGGACTGATACAAACGAGGAATTTTTCTTTGCCGCTGTACATTTAAAATTATCAGAAGTACCCTAATTCTGGAGAATGTTTACTCATTCGACAAGTTGTGTTTCTGCCCCATGGGAACAGGCGGTAACTTGGTTTGTGGCCTGCCTGACTGCCTTCAGTATTTCACAATTGTCTCTGGGACTCCCGGATTTAGGCCTTGGCTGAATGTTCTGCATAGGTAGAGATCATTAGCACTCCTGTCAAGAGTTAGTTGTAGAATTCATTTTAATTAGGAAATCTGCTTTTATCATAAATGCTGCTTTCAACAATAATAGTTGGAGTTTAAATTAGCAGATGTGTTGCTGAATATCTTATTTTTTATGGTAGGTTTGTCTTACAGATAATACGAAGTCTAGTGTAAATCTCTTTGAAGTCAGTTGAGTTTTCTGTTGATGTCAAGAGTCTTTGGTCCAAGCCTTTAGTGTCAATCTCACTTGCACTCATTTGTGTGAAGACCCAAATCTGTGTTAATGCATAAGTAGAAGAATAGATTGTGTGATAGCTGCTTGGTTTTTATATTAATATATTTTCCCATGACTTCACCTATCTTTGCATTAATCTAGATCACCCTTAACACTGCTTCCAGCCTAGTCACCATGAATTGCCATAACATTTAAACAGAGAAGGAACAGTCATGCATTGCGGTCATTTTAGTTATATGTCTATTGCAGTGCTTGACACGTGAATGTATCTTAGTTAAAACCAATTCAAACAAATACTCAAGCAAGTATTCTGTGGAAATATTAGGAAAGGTCTAATTAATCTAGCAATATAATGTTTGTTTAATCAAGATATTACAGAGATACTTTTGTAAAGCCTGAGAAATTACACTGAAAGCCAATGTGGCAGCAGATATAAATGATAGCTACCTAAGTATTCAAATCCTTCTATAAGAGATATGTATACGGAAAAGAGGTAGACCTGGTTACTTTTTAAAGTCACTAAAACTGTCATTTAATGCTAATGAAATATACAAAGTTCCCAAATGTGGAACTAAATTATTTTATGAATATAACTTTTTAATCATGAGAAGAAACTGTCTAGACAAAAATTCATTGTGATTAATATTATGATACAGAGAAATGATGATGCTTGCTATAAACGCTCCCTAAATATGCACAGAATTATTTCATTATATGTGTGAATGCCTTTGAAGAAATGCTGAAATTCAAAGTTTTAGTGTCATGTACTAGAGTAGTGATTTCTTTCAGTCTTTTAAAATGCATGCTTGCATTTGAACTTTAATTCATTATGTGAATTGTTCAGAGTTTTGATACAAACATTCTACTTTCTTTGCAGACTGTATAATATAACTGTATAGTAATTATTTCTCTTGCTCTGCTTCTTCTAATAGTGCTGTTGTGCTTCTACAAAGCAAACTTATGGTAAGTGGAGGCTTACCAGAAGATTTAAAGAAAATAATATTGTTAAGTAGCTCAGGATTCTGTCAATTGCACAACTTTTCCAGGTTGCCTTTCTAATAGGAAGTGCGTATTCCTTCCATTATCCACCAAGATTCTACCTGGTTTTGCATAAAAGGAGGAAGGGATTTATGATGGGAGGTTGAAAATGGAAAATGAAACTAAAATCTGTAAGTAATTCTGGCTTTGGTATTAGCTTGGAAAGAAAGCATTAAGACAGAGTTGGAAAACTCCCTTGCTTCTCCAAAAAATTAAGGTGCTAGTGATGTTAGTCAGCCTCCTGCAAAGAGGAGGAAAGGAGAAAAAATAATGCAGTTTCTTAATTTATATATCCCAAAGGATAAATATTTTACACCTAGTGGTACCATCACCTGTTCCAACACCTAAAACTGCAATACCTCTCTCAGCTATAATCATTATGTCTAGTGCCAGAGAAGCAAACTGGCTAGAATTTGGTTTTAGACATTTGAAGCACCTTGAGCACTTTACAAGAGATGAGTCATACACTTTAAGTGTGGCCAGCCATGACATGTACTGTAGTATTTCAAACCAGCTCTGAGATTTTAGAAACTATTATTTTATATTCTTCATAACTATGGAGAAACAAGGAGCAGCAAAGAGAGATGGCTACCTGACCTCAGCCTCTCTGCCATATGTTTCCTCACTGAAGGGACTGAGAGTAACCTAGGCAGTGACAAAATGGGGGGAAGAGGTGTCTGGAGAGCAGTTGAACCTGGGAATAGGGGAAAATAGGTATTTTTAAATGTTTTTCATTTTTTTGTTTCCAAATACCATAGTAATTATTTATTCTAAGTGGCAGTAAGGTAAACTAAATTCCCCAAGTAGTTTGATTTACTTGCAAAACTACTTGGGATCTCCTCATCTTTATTTTGACCCATGATGTTCTCACTCTTCTTCTTTTCTCCCTCATCCCACTGTGAGGGTGAAGGGCAGTGACCAAGCAGCTAAAATACCTTGCTGACTGAAGTTCCCTCTCCATTGCATCTTTACTGACACCAAGTGTATCTTAGCCTTTTTTATATTTTAACTCTTTTGGATCTAAATTAAAATAATTGAAAATTATAAAAAATAGGGAACAAGGCATTATCTGGTTGTTTAAAAACTTCTTTGTGTAGAGGGGAAGTTGAGGCCTCTGCCTCCTATATGTGTATACTGACAGCCTGGGAAGAAGCAGCGTAGGAACTCATCATTCCCACTTATAAGCACATAGGCCTAAAGGGAGAAACTCTGACTCTTCACAGTGGTTCGTTTAATCTGCTACAATTCAGTTTATTCCACTGAAAAGAAGAGGAGGAATTGTTATTAATCTCTAGCCCAGCTAAGCCTCCAGTCCACTTCAGGTCTGCAGACAATACTACTATGTAAAACTATTGAATAAGGCATAGAAAAAAAAATCAATGGAGCAGTAAGAGGCTAAGGTAACTGAGATGCCATTTACTTTCTTCCTTCTAGTTTATACATTGTTGGTGATAATTGTTAACATTACAGTAGTATGTAAATACCTAATGGGGGGTAGTAAAGAAGGTGGAGCCAAACTCTTCTCAGTGGTATGTAATGAAAGGAGAAGAGGTAGCTTCAACAAACTGAAATGCCAGAAATTGCATTTAAACATAATAAAAACCCAACCTTTCACTGTCACGATACTCAAACTCTGGAACAGGTTACCCAAAGAGATTGTGGGTTCTCCATCCATGGAGATACAGAAAACCTGACTTGGATGCAGCTGTTAGCAACCTGCCCTGCTTTGGGCATGGGGGGTCAATTAGACTATCGCCAGAGGTCCCTTCCAGTCTTATCCAGTCTGTGATTCTGTGTTGACACTTCCAATAGCAACACTTTCCTGCCCATGAATAGCAGCAGAGGAATAAAAGAAGTAAATGTAATACCTACAATTAATGCAGGGCAATGCCACTAATGTCTATGAAAAGCCATCTGAAACTGTCTGAAATGATGGCTTTTGAAAATAAATTGCACTCAAATCACCCAGCTGCAGACAATTTTAGTAAAAACATTGCTGAGCTGCTGTGTGGGTTGATGATGTTTCCATTGGCTATCGTTTGCAAACCTCCTATTAATTCCTCAAGTGAAACTGCATAGTCATTCATCTTTAGAAAAGCTATTCCAAAGATTTATGGAAGCATAATATGAAAATAAGACTAATGTATTATCTGAAAAGGACATTAATGTTCATGCTACTTGCAGCATAAATCAGAGGTCAAATGGTCATTCACATCAGAATGAGCAAGGTTCCCTACAGCACTCCCGTAAATTCATGCCCACTACATGCAATTTTTGTTACCTGTGTTAAGAAAGGAGCCAAAGTACATATGTTCCTGTGGCCTGAACCTAAGAATGTTGTCAAAAATAACACCACAGGGCAAGACTGGAACAGAGGAAGGCAAAAATACTAAAGAGAATACCTACTGTCTTACAGTCAGTGTGATCATTTAGAGTTAAATGTTTTTCTTGTACGCAGCAGAGTTTTGTTGGGAGCTAAGAGATGCTTTTTGTTCAGAGACAGTAGAGCAGCAAGAGGTTTTTATATAGTGGCTACTAAGGGTGCTTTGCATTCCTTTGAAGCAACTAAAATAGAAAACAAAGCTGATAGGAGTACCACAGTGGTAGTAATGAGATTAAGCACTCGAAATCCCAGTTAGGTGAATCACAAGAAATTCCTGGAGCAGAGTTCATTCTGGGTCTGCAGTACATTAAACAGTTGCAGTTATGCTGGTTTTGTCCTTCACAATAATCTCTTAAGTATGTAATTTACAGAGATGAAAAGCTGTCTTTTGATTGTATGTCTGTTTTAATTTTAAAATTTTGAGGATTTTTTATATTTTTTGAGTGCACCAGCATTTTGTGACTTTTCCAGCGTTACAGAAATCCAGCCACGTCTAAGGTGAAATGCCACCAATAAGATGAATTAGAACAGAGATCAGCAAAGCTACAAAACTATTGTTGGTAGGAATAAATTTTTAATAAATTGTAGATGTGTAATGGCACTTAATAGTAGATATCTCAATTGGAGTAAGAGCCAAGATCACAGAAGGCAAGACATTTACTGAACATTCTTCAGTTTTCATATTTTGAACAGTAAGAAAAAATGTCTTTATAAAGAATCTTTTAGTTTTAAGACATCCAGGCAAAGAAGTGTCAACAGACTGCGTGGTGCAATTTTACCAGTGTACCAGGGTCAATGCCTTTACACGAAGAGTGGTGTGCGTGCTTTAATGACTGCAAATAGCAGTCTGTCCCATAGCTGCTACAGAAATTATCTCTCTTAACAGCTTGACAAGCAACTCTTCATGGCCCTTTTAATTAAGCTGAGGTATTTGTTTGGTCCTTGGAAAAATCTGTAGCTTAGTGAATAAACATTAGTTATTTCTATTTCCTCGGAGAAATTTCCTTGGAGATACCATCTAAATGTTCGGGAAACTTTCAATTGACTTCATTCATTAGATACAAAAACGCAAATCCAGAGCTGTTCTAGCTGCAGGAGTTTTTTTGTTCTAATAACAGTGCCAGTACTTGGCCAAATTGAATTTAGTTGATTATTCTTTTGATTGCCACATACAGATTTCCAAATGCCCTTGTCATTTCTGTGTGTTACCCAAGCAGTCCTTTTTCTGAACACACTTGAAAAGATTGCAAATGTAAGTCTACCGATCCTGGTATTTTGGGATTGGCAGGGATTGTCCAGTAAGCACCACTCACAGATACGGCGACTTTGAACCAGATTTATGGTCTGCCTAGGCCAGGTTTTGATGATAGCTATTACCAGATTCTCTTAAAATTGTGCAGAAAGTCCTCAGTAGCATGCCTTGTCCTTAGGGAACATTTCCTTCTAACAGCAAAGGCTGATACATGCATCTTGCACTAGTTGCATCGTGTATGATTGGTGTATTTCAGAATAATATTTTCTATAATATTGCACAGCTAACAAAAGCTACATTTGTTTATATGTGTCTGCCCTGCTCATCAGGATCATTTCTAGTCTCTTCTTGAAATGTTCAATTTTTAGCTAAGCTACCCTGTAGTACACCAACAGGTTCCAATGCAGGCAGCCCTGTTTTGAGCGTTGCCTAGGGATATTAAGTCAAGAACAGGCAGGAAGATGGATGCTTGGCAGAAGTGACAAATTCAGTTTCCCTGAGAAAGTTGCTGACTGCACTGTTCCAAATAGAGCTGCTTATCTGCCATTCCAGATGTTGTAGTGATGACAGCTGTTTAGGGAAACCTTGAAGAGGTGAGGGAGTGAATGAATTTACTGGAGAATCTAACTTGCTTGTAAATCTAAGAAAAAAAATCAACGCTCACTATGATTCCTGCCTATATTCTGCAATTCATGTCTATACTCTGAGCAGTTCCATTGCACAGACTTCCAAGTAGCAAAAATATGCACATTAATAACATTCATAATTAGTATATGTTTTCAAACCTAAAGGATTATAACTACATGTGGGCAGAATAAAGCAGTGATGTTCTTAAAAGAAAAACTTGTGTTTGAAATGTTCTCATGTCTGTGCAAGGTTATTGAGGCTGAAACAGGTGTTCAGTCTCCAAAACATAACATCCAGCTCTCGTTCGGAGTGGTTAAACAGTCCTATAAAATACGTTGCACACTTGCACAACTTTGTAGCAACACATCTTTCTTTCATATGGATGCTATCTCCTCTTAGCTGACCTTTGTGATGATGCCAGTCTTTTCGGTATTCTTCTTAGGTACTGGTTACCATGTTAATACATAACTAAAACCAAAATAATTTCATCTTCAGTTACTTCTTTTATGACCATCAAAAGCAGCAGCACTGAATGCAAGCACAGAAAAATATAATTGTCCCTCCTTATACCTGTAAATTTCAGATTGTATGCTTATAATTTCTGGAGTGCTCATTGAAATTTACACTGTTTCTAAAAGCCTCTCATGTGATTGAAGGCATGACGTACATGCTCCAGCTTGTACAAGGACTGATGAAAATTGCTTAGCTTTTTTGTTACAGTTGTTTTTCTTAACTAGTTTTATTTTCATTTCTATAACTATCTATTTCTGTATATGAAATCTTGGTGCTAGTAAAAAAACCTATTGTTTTCTTAGTGAGTGTAGTCATGCAAATAACAAATCAGACCAGGGCTATATAATCAAACTACCTGGCAAATACCGGCAAGTTTTCTGAGTAGTTTCCTGTTAAGTTTTCAAGTATATAAAAAAAATGTAAGGCACATTTGTCCAGAAT
>JAVSBS010003022.1:0-17926 GCA_033124195.1 Coracias cyanogaster
AGAAGAATGACCACCTCTTGCAAGGAAGATAACGACAAAATTAGAACTAACCAATTAGAGAGCTGTCTAACTGGGCTTCGTGAAAACAATTGTCAGTCAGGAGAATAACAGCATGTAAGAGTATATATAGTAGCTAACTGTGTGAATAAACAATGCCATTTGCACCAGCATTCAGTGTCTGTGCCTCATACACCACAGAGAAGTAATGGAGGAGAGGAAAGGCTAGGAAGTCAGAGCTTTGTCACTGAGTTAACCAAAACCCACAGGAATTCTTGTGTATTTCTTTGTTACTCACCCCTTATCATTCCAGGTCTGTGCTGTTCTATGCCTTATGTTGTCTCAGCTTTTCAAGGCCTCTGCTATCATACCAGGTCTGTTTTACTCTGTGTTACATCATTATTTTAGAGACGTAAATATCTCATTCTACACAGAATAACTGCTTTATCTATATAAAAACCATATCTGTATGGTTGGACAATACAGAGACAGATAAAACCAAAACAAATTAGCTGTGGACAACTTGTCAAGTAGAGGAATTTCTTTCACAGAGAAATCAAGAAAAACAAAGCTACAGGCATGTCAAGAAAAGTTCAAACAGAGTAAGCTTGACAATACTCAGCCCTAAGGCCCTCAAAAGTCAGTGAAAAGTTTATGGTCTGTTTCTAGCAATGACAGGATGGTCCTGTATTCTGTAATATTTTGAATTTTTTTCTACTCTCTGTTTATTCCTGTTTCTACCCATTTGCCAAGTCTGTTTTATCTGATGCTTTTCTCATGAATCATACATTGAGTAGGGGTAGCAATCTGCAGAAAGAATGTCATAGTGTATAAATACTTGTTTTTATCAACAAAGCCTAAGGGTGTAACAATGTCAATCTGACATTCATTAGGTTTGGTACCACACTTTTAAAGCTGTGTGCCATATGTTCCCTTCCATTAAAGAGACAGGGATATTTCACTAATCCAATGCAAATCAGGGTATGATATAATCATAGTCACCCTGAAAAAGAAGCAAGTGACATCCAGTGAGAAGTGACTGAATATATTGTATTGTTACCAGTATTCATCCCA
Organism: Coracias cyanogaster; assembly: GCA_033124195.1. NCBI lineage: Eukaryota > Metazoa > Chordata > Aves > Coraciiformes > Coraciidae > Coracias > Coracias cyanogaster. The sequence goes on from JAVSBS010003022.1 coordinate 1,072, forward strand.
TGGTAACACCGTCTGGTGACTTGTCTAAAGAGGAAAAAGGGTAATGCTGGAGAAGGAAAAAGGCATAAAACATCACCTGGGAGGCCAGAGTCTGTTTTGCCAGCTTTACTGCCAGTGTTGGAACAACAGGGAAGGGTAGAAATTCAGAGCTTTTTCAGAGTTAACTAACAACAATGGAATTTATTTTATTTCCTTACAACTCATTATTTTTCCTGCTATGGGGTCCTATGGATTCTTTTCAGAGCAGTAGTACAACGGAATTCCTAGAAGATTCACTGCAAGAACACTTAAACTGCACTCAAAAATGCAAATCTTCAATTTTGCTTTGAAGAAGTGCAGAAATCTACACGTGCTTTCAGTGAAACTTTCTTGAAACCAAGAAAATACATTTCCCTTGTAACCAACTAGTTTAGTCAAAGTATGAAGTATTAACTTCCCAACCTCAATATTTTGAGAGTTTTCCTAATATGCAATCTAAGTCAGTGTTCACTCCAGTTTCATTCATTTTTTATGTTTTTTATCTATGAAGGGGTATCCTTACCGCATCCTTGAGATGATCATTCCTCTTATCCTGTTTTACATTTTGTAAAATTGTAGCCATACCTTCTATTAACCCTCTCTTGTCTACACCCAACAAATTAAATTTTTGCTTTGTTGCCTATAAAGTCAAGATTATATTCTTATTGCCACACTATTGTAGGCTATTTTTTTGCTGGTATCACATGGTAATATCTGTAACTAAATGGTATTCTGCAGAAAGTATCATCCACACTTAACAGAATAAAATAATAGCTTCCTGCTGTCTTAGATAACATTGCTTCTCTCCAAACTATTTCCTTTCTATGAAAAATATGTGTTGTTTCACGGGAAAAATTGCTCAGCGGTCCTGGCTATCTAGTGAGATCCCAGTGGACTGCAGGTTAGCAAATGTGACTCCTGTCTACAAGAAGTGCCAGAAAGAGGATACAGGGAACTATAGGCCTGTCAGTCTGACCTAGTAGGAAGGTTATGGAGCAGATCATCTTGAGTGCAATAATGTGGCTTGTACAGGACAACCAGCTGGTCAGGCCCAGTCAGTGTGGGTTCATGAAAGGTAGGTCCTTCTTGACTAACCTTCTATGACAAGGCAACCCACTTAGTGGATGAGGGAAAGACTGTAGATGTTTTTCATCTGGACTTCAGTAAAACTTTTGATTCTCTTCCCACAGCATTCTCCTTGAAAAACTGGGTGCTCATGGCTTGGATGAATGTATTCTTTGTTGGGTAAAAAACTGGCTGGATGGCTAGGCCCAAAGAGTGATGGTGAATGGAATTAAATCCAGTCAGTGACTAGTCACAAGTGGTGTTCTCCAGGGCTCAGTATTGGGCTCAGTTCTGTTTAATGTCTTTATCAATGATCTGGATGACAGGATCAAGTGCACCCGTAGTAAGTTTACAGACAATAACACGTTGGGCAAGAGAGTTAATCTGCTTGAGGGTAGAAAGGCTCTTCAGGGGGGTCTGGACCATCTGTATCAATGGACTGAGGCCAATTGTATGAGTTTCAACAAGGCCATGTGCGGGGTCCAAAAGGATAAGGAGCTGAGGATGTTGTTCAGCAGCCAGCTGAATGGGAGCAGAGGCCATGATGCCCTAGGAAGATTGGTAAGAACAAAACACGTTCTCACTGCTGCAGTGTTTCCTTTCCTCTTTCCCGACACTACTGAACATTTTTCTTCTTCTGGTTCTTCTTGAGGGAAGATTTGAGCTCATTCCTTCTTTGTTTAAAAAGTTCCCTGGTAACCCCTTGTTACTGCATCCTTGTATGGTAGTAACTTGTAGCTTCTTTCTTAGCATCCTCCACTTCTGCCAGTCACCATCAGAACAGAAAGTTTTGGGTTTTGTATACAAATGCACAGTGTAAACTGCATTCCCATTGTATTATCTGCAGTTATCCGGGCCTTTTTACCAAGATGGGAGGATGTGCAGGCACCTCCACAGTATGAACTGCTGTTTTATTGTTGACTCATGGTCCTTTTCAGGTCTCTTATTCTCCAATTCATACTTCTAATGTAATTTTTAGTCCTAAATTCTAGCCTGGGGATATTGTAGTGTGTTCTTGGTTCAGATAGTTAGTTAGTTAGTTACAAGATGAAATTGGTATTTTTTTTTAATTGTATGAACATGGAAAACTATATAATATGGGAGTAAATATAAACGGAAAAACTATCAGTACTGTGTTATCATTCAGACTATCATTTGGTATTCTGGTGTGCAATTTGAATAACAAGAATGCAACTGCACAATAAATTGAAGCTTTTACTGATCATCTATTACTTAAATTGTGAACTAAAGATAACTCTTCATAATGCTTTATAAAATAAGACTTTTAAAACATACATAAATAAAAGTAATAAGAACTTATAATAATAATTTCACTTGCTGATGTGCAATGCACTACACGAAAATGCAAATGAAATTATAGCCAATCTCCTTAGACCAGAAAAATTATAGTCCAAAATTGCAGCAATGATTTTCTGAATCAAAATAGCTGCTGATTTATATAGTCACACCTTCCTATGTCTAACTGGCATTTCACTTAATTCAGTAAAAAATGCATGTAATCATTGTGCACGTAATTCCTAGAATACCTAAGGTTAGTTTTATAAACATTGTTATGTATAAGTAATATTTACCTACCTTTGCAATATTTTTAATACATGTGATTTTTTATAAATTTTATGTTTATTTCTTTGTACATTTTTCATTCTTAAATGTCAAGTACACTACTGAGAAGAATAACAGAGAAGAAGAAAAGTAAATCAGGTTTGCATTAGAATTCATGTAAGAACAAGAGATGAATATTAAGTTATTATATCCCATTAGTTAGTCTAGATGAGTAGAAAATTATTCTAATAAAATTTCAAATTCACTGCATTTATTATCTGAGATTATTAGAAACAAAATTATGTTTAAAAACTTTTCCTTTTATAGTTTAACTTAATTTCTTATTTGTTATGATCTTTTACGTGCCATTGATGTTAGCTATTCCACCTCCAAAAACCTTCAGCCTGTATAATGATTATACTCTGGGTTGTCACTTGCACTGTAACATACAGACAACGTTCTATTCACTGCAAGATTAGTTAGTTGGACTAACCGGTTAGTTACACCTGTGTAAGGGCAAGAAGAGTCAGGAAGATAGCCACTGAATGAATTCAAGACAAAGAGGAAGGTGGAAGTCATGCACCTAGATGCTTCACTTTCCTTGCGGTGTAAGAGAGTTTATACTCCCTATTCAGTACAGTATGTTTGCTATCATTTATTCTGGTCTAATTTTATTTATCTTACAGTGATGTGAATAAGAATTTCCACTCAAAGGAAACACACCTATGAAATAGGTTAGATTATGATGACAATTGGGCAAGAGCAGGAAACCTACTTCCAGAAGCACCCAAGTACTCAAAGCAGTTTAGCCATTATTTCTTCTGATATTTCATAGAATCACAGAATACCAGGTTGGAAGCAACCTCAAGGATCATCTGGTCCAACTTTTCTTGGCAAAATCATGGTCTAGATAAGATGGCCCAGCACTGTGTTCAGACAAATCTTAGAAGTGGCCAGTGTTGGGGAATCCATCATTTCCCTGGGACAATTATTCCAATGGCTGATTGTTCTCATTGTGAAAAATTTTCCTCCTGTCTGATCAGAATCTCCCCAGGAGTAACTTGTACCCATTGACTCTCATCTTTTCCATGTGACTGCTTGAAGAAGGGCATCTTTACCCTTTAAGTACTGGAACATGGTGATAAGGTCTGCCCTAAGCCTTCTTGTTTTGAGACTGAACAAGCCCAGTTCTCTCAGCCTTTCCTTATATGGCAGGCTTCCTCATACCCTAAGCATCTTCATGGCCATGCTCTGGACCCTTTCCAGACTGTCCACATCTTTTTTGTAGCATGGATACTGAAACTGAACACAGTATTCCAGGTGTGACCTGACAAGTGCCAAGTAGAGTGGAATGATGACTTCTTTATCTCTGCTGTCCACCAGGACTCCCAGATCTCTTTCCAGAGAGCTGCTCTCCAGTCAGGTAGATCTCAGCCTGTGCTGCATTCCTGGATTATGTTTTCCCAGGTGCAAAACCTTACACTTGTCCTTATTGAACTTCATAAGGTTCTTGTTAGACCACTCTACCAGCCTATCCAGGTCTTGCTACAAGGTGGCTCTCCCTTCTGAAGTGTCCACTTCCCCATTCAGTTTGATATCATCAGCAAACTGCAACACGATATATTTTATCCCCATATCCAGATCACTTATGAAGATACTAAACAGCTTTTCCCACTCAACAAATTCCATTTCTGCACATAAAGAAAAACAAACAACAACCTCTATTTGTCTTTGTTTTAAACTAACCCTGCCCTCCAAATAGTTCACTATTTATCTCCATTTGGTACTCCTTGCAGAAGAAAAATGAAATTGTTTAGAAGTTGTTGTTTTAGACTATAGTGCACATTTTGTTTCAGACAGTGGTGTAAGTGGTGTAAGTGCAGAAGCAGCATAAGTTTGGGAATGTTGTTTAGACCATTCTACAACAAAATTATTCTCTCATGTAGATACAGATAAAGCATTCAAAAATAAGAGAAAAGGGGTAGTGCTGCCATATTTAATATTGGAACTGTGTTAAAATCATTAGATTAACATTAAGATCATTGTTTTGGACTAAAACCTTCTATCCTCCTTTCAGCAATGAAGAATTCTTCATAGACTTGGTGAGCTGAGGCCAGTGAGTCACTGGCCTTGGTGAGAATATGATTCATTATTTGGAAGGGAAGAGGAAATCATTCCTTATCAACACAGTAAAAGTTTGAAATTTATCAGACCGTTGACTGAGAGGGTAACTATTTGTAGACTTTCATTAAGTATATTATTTTAACTAGTTCCAGGTTAACTTTTCCACAGTAAACTAATAGTTATTGTGAATAGATAATTTCATTCCTTCAGAGAAAGTGGGATAAACTCTTCAGTCTTTCTCTCTCTTAATTTGTATTGCATACACTTAACAGATAGTTATACAACGCAGACTAAAAATGTCTTTCCTGGACCAAAAGCAAAACACTGGAGAAAAATCAGGAACAACAATAGTTCTTTTACTTCGATGAAAAAAGACATGGATATTTTTCTGCATTTTATCATGTTTAGATACTTACAAAACCATTAATTGTACGTTCTTCTTTCTCTATGGCACATTATGCAATGGTGTAACAGACTAAATTACACTACTTTTTTGCAACATGTATGAGATGTTACTATACTGAGACTTAGACTGAGAACAATTAACTTATATGTTACTGCAAATAGATATACTCTGATATCAAACTCAACTTCTAATTTCCTATTTGCCCCAGAAACTAATATTCGTTTAAAAAATGGCTGAATATATCTATCTGAAACAATATTTCCAATATGTATAAGAAAGAGGGTGAGGTAAATATTGAAATTGTTAGCTGTCCATCTTGAAAATTAGCCTTTAAGTTTGATATTGAGCAGGCTTTGACCTGACCTTTCAGAGACCCTCCTATTCGTGTTGGAATCTTGGGTTTCATATGCAGTTTATTACTCTTTCAAAGGCAGTAGTTCCATTTAATATTTCTACTCTGACTTCAGTTCATAACCCACATCCTATATGTAATTGTATATTTCCCTCTTATGCACAGTATTTATTAATGAATATTTTGAAGACTGATAATCCAGAGGTTCCATATTGGAAGTGTAGTCTTAAAAAATTAAATTATGATAATCTGGGTATACTCAGGGGAGAAAATAATTATGAGGCTTTTAGGTTAACCATTAGTCCCTTTCCATTTTCTTGCTGTTTTGCTTAGACTATGTGAGGAGTAGAAGTGATACTGTGGCTGCAACTCTACTCAACAGTCATTTTGCCTCTCTGTTTCAGCAGACCTCCAATTTCATCCAAGTTTGCTTTTACCATGCAGTACAGACAGTGATCCCCACACTGAGAAGGCTTCCTGCTTCTAAATCACACTTGGGCTGCATGCAGCCTTGAACAGGTTTTCCTTATCACAGGTGGTTCTGGAAATGATTTAAGCTTAAAAGCTGTCCCTTTTAAACAATTACAACTGGATAGATTAGCAGTTTGATTGAAAGCACTCCCAGACTGAGTACATAGAATATTGAAAAAAAGAAAGCTTTAAGCAAAATAGAAGGAAGTCCATGACTGATATCCACTGTCACCAATGGTAGCAGAAAGGAAAATGTTTTATTCTTGAAGTTCACAGATCACTTAGTGTTCTCTGTGTCAAAAACAATTATTTGAACGTCATCCTGTAGGAAATACTCAGACAGTGCAAATGGCTTTGTAACAATACAAAGTACTAATGTGCCAAGCAAAAAGTTCACTTACAAGACATGAAGCAGCAGCAAGTATAAACTGCAGTCACCTGATGGATATCAAACATGCCCTGGTGCACATATGCTTTCTATCCAAAATTTGAATGATGATACTCTTAGGCACCACCATTAGTGTACAACAGCTCATTGTATGGTATCAGTATCAAAAAGAGAGAAAGAAAAAAATGCCTATCTTATTGAAGTACTATAATGAAGGATGTTATGTTTTTTAGAGATCTTTGCCACTATGATGAATTTGCCAAGGGACATACATGTTTTCTTGATCTGACAGCACATTTTTAGATTTAATGGAAATCTGTAAAATAATTTACCCAGCAAATAAAGCTAAAATAGTAAATTCTGTCAGGCAATAGGAAGATTACTAGTGTCTCTCAGAGATCATTTGAGGACTTTCGGATTACGTTCGTTTCTCATACTGAATCTTACTGGAAGTTTATTGTATCGAGAAGTACAAAGTAATACTTTATGTGTATGACCAGCAAGATGTAAAGAACTGAGCTGACAAACATTTGGTAAAGGTGCTGAATAGGAAAGTTATACTTATTTATTAAGATACTCTTTTCTTTTTTTAATTTTTCTGGCAGTTTACTATTCTCCTTTTCCCTATATTTTCTTTGCTTTTAGTATTTGTTTGTGCAAAATACCTAATTTTAAAACCAGAAACTTTAAACGTCTAATAATTCAGATATGGACTTAAATGGAATGTAATTTAAAAGACTTTCTGAAGAACAAAATTTTTAGTATTATCTATCTGTCAGAAAAAAAAAAAAAGACCTAATAATAGCTTTCATGTTGAACTTAAACATTATTTCATACGTTGATTTAAGCATCTGATCCAATTATAGCTCAGGGTATAGGATTCAACAGAAGACAACAAGAAGTCTGAAGGTAGATGTATGGGATATAAAAAAGATTTGTAAGGATATGGGAGCAGAAAAGATATAGTTTATGTGTATCTATGATTATTTGTGAATAGAGGAAGTAGAAAAGTAGACACTAGTTTAAATCTGATTGTGTGATAAGACAGGCGCCAGCAATTTTCCAGTGAATATTTCTGCTGCAGGAAGGTATCATGGGTGAAATTGCAAGGATGCAGAACAAGAAACATCAACAGCACTTAACAGTAGAGAAGCTTGAGACACTGTAACAGCAAATTGAGATGGATCTTCTGCGGTAGGTAACAGCACTGTAACAAGAGCATTCAAAGTGTCTTATCCATAGGGTCTTAAGAATGCTTTTCCAGGAAAGGAAATAAATCACAAAATTGCAGAGGTCTGCTTTTTGTTTTAATCAGAAGTTCTTCTTCTCTCCCTCACTGTCTCTCACTGTTTGTATCAGCCTCAGCTGCAGAAATCAGCATGAGAAATATATTTCAGCGGTCCTAGTTCCACTATGTCATATTGTTCTTTCACTGATTTTTTTTTTTAGAACAGAAAATTTGCATGACTGTTTAGAAAGAATTAATTTGAATCACTAACACACAGACTGAACTCATTCAAACAACAGGTGAAATCAAACTATGTATTGTTTTCACTTACCTGTATTCCATCTAGTTTAGCTTCTAATTTTTGCTAATATATTTAGGTCCATTTAAACTAATCAGTTAAATATCATTAAAATAATTCAGAAAGCTTCCAGATGAGCTGAACAAATTCCTGTTTAATAAAGAATGCTGGAAATGCTTTCTCCTTTGCTCCTCAATGGAGACTTTTCAGATACGTATTTTGTTTTCCCTACCAGCATGTGATGCTAGAAATACATATATTTTTACAACTTAAAAATCTAATTGTCTTTAACCTTTTAATGATTTTTTTATACTACCTAGATGTCTATCACTACCAGATGTAATGTCCTAAACTCTCAGAAATCATCATGGCCGACTGCACATTTTCTAAGACAATGTACATAATATGTAGCACGGGCAGTTCATTCTAGAATAAAGTAGAACAATTAGGAACAGGTTTTATAGTCACTTAGCAAAAATATAGGACTGGATTTGTGACAGAGAGATTCAAGTAGCAGTGTGATAGCTCCTGCTTTGCAGGAAAAGCATGTCCATGCTTATTAATGTTTCTCAGATTTGGCTCTAGTTATTAGACACACAGCAGAGATGGCCATCCTCAAACAGAAACACATGTAAGCCCATATCAGCATCACACAAAATCACAAAGAGATACAACTAGAGTTATTTTCTGCCAGTTGTCTATCTCTAGGTGAAACAACTGCCAAGACAAAAAACATTTAGGAAATAGGAAGAATAGAGAAACAAGCATTGAGTGTGAGAAGCTGTAGCGGAGCAAGGTTGATAGGGAGAGGAAAATTCAATATCTCTGTTTCTTAACTGACAGCAGAAAACAATTTGTTTGTGAGGCCTCCACATTCTTCAGATGTGGATAACTATAAGTCTGTGATACACTATAAAAGTAGATTTAGAGAAATTAATAGGGATAGTGATAAATGTAACTGTAGTCTAAAGAGATAACAGAGAGGGAGTGAGCAAGGGGGGTAGTATTTTTTAATTTAAGCAGTTGATATAGTTGAAGAAAATGGATAAACTTCTGCTATACAAAATTAAAATATTACCACTCTCCATAAAAACTTTTCTTTCAGAAAATACGTGGAGGTTTTGTTCATCACTCGTTTTTGACCTGAGAATATATGATACAGAACATCTCAGTGTTGTTTGTAACCGGTACCATAACATGTTACTAGTGCACACTTGGACAGGCAGGTATAATAGATCCATTTGAAATACCCTTGTGACACACATGGATAAATTACAATTGCAGCAGTTCTCTTGATCAATATCACTTATGATAAAAACATGACTCATGATGCATACACCTGTACTTAACAATATAGAAATATATACCTGAATCCTAAATATTTCATCTTTGACTAAAAATGTGTACTAGGACTGTCTCTTACAAACATACATTACAAGACTTTGTGCTGGAAGTGGTTGTAGTCCCAGTGCTGCCTGCTGATGACATCTAGTATAAGTGCTAAAACCTTACAACATCTTTAGGAAATGCTCATGAGGAAAACCTCTTGAACAGATCATATTATCATTTATGATTTTCTAATACAGCGTAAAGGAATAGATGACTATCAGCAGTAAAACTAAGTCATAGAAACACTTACCTTTAAAGAATTAAATCTGAGAACTTGTTTATAGAAAGAAATAAGTTCCACAGCAAAAATGCAGTGTCTTGGTCTTTCTGTATTACATGCCATCTTTTTATTCAGCCTATGCTCAGCTATAACCTTTAAGGATTCCAACTAAATAGTGTAATGAAAGAATATTGATATGAGATTTACTTGAAGACTGCTGAAAATATATACTTAAAGATATTTTCACTAACCTGCCTCAATTTTATTTTTTTTTAAATAATATAAAAATGGACCTTCTATTCCTTGTATTTCCTTAATTTTAGGCTTTTTATTTAACTTTAAATTCTACAAAATTCATACGGAAAGTTCCTGAATATTATACTTCCAGTCCACTGACATTTTGCATAATTTTTTGTAGATAAAGGTGGATTAAAATTTAAATCCTAGACTGGGAAAACCCCAATTTCTTTAAGCGTGAATTAATTTCTTTGTCCTGCTTACTCAGTTTAGGAAAAGTGGCTGCAGATATAAGCACAGGTACTTCAAATATGTGTACATGTATATGTCATTCGCTTACTTTAGAATTTGTGTCATTATTAAAAAAAGGACATAACATAGATACACATTCAGCCCACCTATATACAACATCTAACTTTACATAGACTATACTAAGATGTGTACTTCTTATAATTACAAAGGTTTTTAAGGTATCATAGAGAATCTAAATAACAATCTGACTTCGAACATTGCTGTAAAATAAAAATTACCAGAATTACAGCATTCTACAGATGGACACTGCATAGAAAGAAGGCATTGTTTTACAGTGACAACTGTCTTGTAGTAATAAAAAAAAAGATTGTGTTCTGCTACCACAACTCATATTGAGTGGATTTATTCTTCCAAGAGTGGTGTAGCTCAAAGTAGATCAAGTATGGATGATAATTTAATATTTACTCACATAAAACCCCACCAATTTATAATTTTTGCTATGGGCAAAAACTATAATGACAAATAGATTAAAATTTCTATTTGATGGACTTATACAATGACTACTTAACTCACAAGGTGCTCTAATGGCATAGGGACTGTGGTTTCATGACACAGGAATTTTCCCTGTTACAGATCTATATCATGGTTTAATCCCATCTGACAGCTAACCATCACACAGCTGCTCACTCACTCCCTCCCAGTGGGATTAGGGAGAGAATCAGAAGTGTAAAAGTGAGAAAACTCGTGGGTTGAGATAAAGACAGTTTAATAGGTAAAGCAAAAGCCGCCCACCCAAGCAAAGCAAAATAAAGAATTTATTCACTACTTCCCATCTGCAGGTAGGTGTTCAGCCAGCTCCAGTAAAGCAGGGCTCCGTCACATACTAACAGTTTCTTGGGAAGACAAAAGCCATCAGTCTGAACATCCCCCTCTTCTTTCTTCTTCCTCCAGCTTTATACGCTGAGCATGACATGATATGCAATGGAATGTCGCTGGGGTCAGCTGTCCCAGCTGTGTACCCTCCCAGCTTCTTGTGCACCCCCAGCCTACTCGCTGGTAGAGTGGTGTGGGGAGCAGGGAAGGCCTTGACTCAGTGTAAGCACTGCTCAGCAGTGATGAAACCATCCCTGTGTTATGAACATTTTCCAGCACAAATCCAAAACACAACCTCATGGTAGCTACAGTGAAGAAAATTTACCCCAGTCAGAACTAGCACATTGTAAACATAAAATAATATGGTTTGTTTAAATTTAATTTAGATAATATAAATTCTTTCTTGTATTTAAGTGACCCAGCAGAAAACTTCTCCTTTTTGTATAATGCAGAGAGAAAAGAAAATATAATGATCATGTGTGTGATATTATTTTGGATGGATCTGCTTAACTACAGGTTCAAATCTGTCAGTCCTGCATTAATGAGACAAAAGAGTGTTTGCACTGAAGATGGTGTTAAAAGCAAAACGAGTGCTGCAATGTCTTTTAGCTCTAATTGTATTGTGCTGACATTTGGTGTAATTATCTGCAGTTAAGTATAATTTTATCTTTCATGCCACTCAAAGAAATTCTGGAGTAAATTGAGGTAGCTGTCTGTTTTCAGATTAATTTGATCACTTTATTTTCTCCCCATCTCAGAATTTAGTTAGAGAGGTCTGAAAGCCCGTATTTATCATAATCTGCTTCATTTGTTCAGTCCCCATGTGGCAATACCAATTAGAATTTTATCAAAGTCATCCTTACAGCAATAATGATAATCCCTCAGCATCTATCTGGATTAGGTCTCTGTTTTATTCTACTAATGAATACTCTAGAGGGGTCTGGGCAATTTTACAGAACAAATTAACCTTAGAGCATAGCCACTTAAAGTGTTCATTATACTGGACACCTGCAAAGTGTACTAGGCTTAAATGCAATTTAATAGACCCTTCTAGGCCTGTTTTAAAGTACCCTGAAGAGAGTATGAATAAGATGATATTTAAATTATGATAGTTAGAATGTTTTTTTCTAACATGTTCAATAAATATCAGATGTGCTATATATGAAATATCAGGTTTGCTGTACCTCAAACATCATCATGTGATTGCTGCTTTTGAAATTTAAAATCAAAGGTTTCAAAGCACTTAAATCTGGATTGAGTTTGTCTCTTCAATTCCACCTTTGTGTATAGCATGCAAGAAACAAATGTCCTACATGTGATGCATTTTGTTTCTTATTCAGAGCCCCTTATTATTGCAAAAATTTATTAACTGTAATTCTGAAATAGGTCTGTAATGGAAAGGGACTGGGAAAGAGAAGGCAGAAGAGCAGAGGGAAATGGAGAAGCTAATTGGTATTCTCTGTTTTCAACTATTCGTATCCCCAAGCCTCTCTAAATTAAAAAAAAAAAAAGTCAGTCTCTTTATTATCCCATTATGCTGCAATTATAACATACTCCAGTGCCAAGGCCCAAGAGTGATTCATTTGCATTGTTCATCAGCCTCAACTTTTGCCTCTATAACTAAATGCACAAATAATCTGAACGCATCAGGCACTGCTTGCATGGCTTTTAGTGTCATACTAATTCAACAGGCAAATAATTTACTTTTTATTAACAGTAATAAGAGTTAAATAAATAGACTTTATATTTGAATATTTTTTAGTCATCTTCTAAAATAATGAACAGCTTTTTGTCAGGCATGACCAAATTGTGGTTCTTCCATGTTATAAAGTTTGCTGGCAACAGCCCATTGCAAGAAGACTTGCTGCAGCCTTGGCTAGACTGAGACAGAAAATGCAAGCAAAACCATAAATCAAGCAGCTTTGCATATCTTCCTAATTTATTTCAGAGCAGAAAAACTTGGCAAATATGTAAGTATATATCTAGGTATGGAAACAAGTATGTGAAATTAAGCCAGTAAGTGGTTTCCACATTGAAATCCCAAATAAACTGCTACGGTAGAAGACAGCGACAAAGCTGAAAGGACAGAGGAGGCTAGGTTTTTTCAATTCAGAAGGCACTGGGGGGCAAACAGTGGAATACTAGGACTGAGAATTTCTGAAAAAACTTGCACAGTTATTCTAAACACTTTCTTGACATTTTTGCTTTGGTCTGAAAAAAACCTACTGTGATCTCACAAAGTTTTTCTTCATTTTGTTTACAAATTTTCAAACTTGTGTTTATATAAACAATATAAATTTTCCCCATGTTCTCTTTTTTCGTTTTCTTTTTAAATATGCTACCTATTTTAGCTATGAATCAATATCTATTAATCCACATTAGTCTACCATTTCCAGGGTTTTTTTTCAGTGCATGTGGAAAGCTTGCATCCTCTCCTGCTGTGGAAATCATGAAACTGTTCTTACTTCTTTGATCCACCCAGCTCACAGTGATGCACCAGTCACTATTCTGCAAAGCAAGAATGTACAGAAATCTGTTGCTAAGAAGATCTGGAGTTTCAGTCAAGATTATACCTGTCTGTAAGTCTTTTTTTTGTGACTAATGTAATATAAATGTAAAGTCCTAATGTAGACACAGCTGAGTTAGCTCAGGTACTGTGACATGGAAATTAGACCAGCATGAAGATGAGACAGCTGTGAAATGGCTGAGAGTGCTGTGAAGATATGTCACAAGGAGACTTAGAGTGGGGTTACAGCAAGAAAAGTACCACATCACTCAGTGACATAATCTGAAAGTTATTTGCTAAGAAGGATGGGCTTAGTAGGTGGATAGCAATGTCTATTATAAAGTTTCTAGTATAAGATTTCTGTTCTGTGGCACTCACATACAGCTCTCCAAAGCTCATGTCTCTCCAGTCCAGTTTAAACAGCCAGTGTTGATGCAGGGAAACAGTGTCTTACTGCTCAATGTCTTTGAGTCCTGGCTAGTGTCCTGGCCCCTACATGTTGCCCATGATGGGGCTGAAAGTCCATGAATAGATCTCTTTTCCCCCAACTCCCAGGGGTCTATTGTCTTAAAAATCTATTTCTTCTACGATTAGATCGTCAGCATAAGCCACCAATGGTCTTGCTAGTCTTACAGATCTAGGCCAATTTCTTTGGCTTTCCCTACATCTAAAGCCAACTATTGATTGTTTTCCAAGTTTTATCACCTTCTGGTTTCCTATCCCAAATGTGCTACAAAGGTGTTAGGTCTTACATTTCTATGCTTCTGGTGTGCAGTTCATACCAGAGTACAGGGTGTCCTTAGAGTTAGAAATGGGCAGATGTGATCTTAGCCTCATTTTGTTGTATGATGCTTTCAGGCAGTATTTAGTCCATAATATATATTTACTCCAAAATCGTATAACAAAAGATATAATCAAAAGTGGAAAGCAACTAAACCCATATTTATACCACAGCTGATCTCTTTTCTGTAATAGAAGTGGTCTCATACATACGCAGAATTTGTAAAGTTAACACAGCTATGAATTTCTTCCTCTTTTTAGGAAAATTGCTATGACTTTGTCCTACCTGATCGTGACAGCTGCTGTTTCTGGGCCACATCATCACACCACAACAGCTCTCTGAAAATGAAAATTTTATGTAAGGTTTAACACAGTATTTGAATTTGTCCAGGCTAGGGTTGTAGTGCTGTTGGCTGTTTTTCATTTTCATCCAATTAAAAATACCATCATTTCTATTTTACTTTGACCAAACAATCTTTCTTATTGTTTTCAGTTCAGAAACACCATTAAATAAAACAAAAAAAAAAACACATTGCTTTCCCAGCTGCAGATAATAGTTTAAATTTCTTATGAATTATATTCTATGAAAATATTGTATAAATCTGACTAATAACATTCTAAAGGTACTAAATATCCAAGTTCTGATTTTCTGAGTAAGTAATTAGTGGAAAGTTAGCTACCATCCCTTCCTTGGTTCTGACCTTAGTACACACTAGAAATGCATAAGGGCTACTCAGGAAATTAGTATGATATCTACAATAGTAGTACAAATTTAGACACTCTCATTTTTCTTTCAAACTTCTTTTTCTTTCTCTTTACACCAGATGTTCCTTCTTTTCTCTTCGGCAAGAATTATCAGGGCATGGATTGTTACACTTACCAGTTTTTCCTGAGCTTGAAGATATTCCACTACCAATGTGATAGTACTTTTATGGAATACAGCAGCTTCAGCTGACAGTAGAATTTGCTCAATTCCCACTGTTTCTCTAGATCGCAAATCAGTTCTATTTTTTTTCTCCTCATTTCAAACACAGTTTACTCATTGGCCTGGGGCTGTGTTTTGACTCTAAATCTTTGTTCCTCAATACAATATATATTTTTTTTTTTTAAGTCATTTTGGAAAGACTTATACTGATACTCTGTGGCCTGTTTTTTGTGGTCTCAATTTGGGATGTGGTAAAAGAGACTAGCTTTAAACTGTTGGACACTAAATGTGGAGTTCAACTACCTAAATATAGACTACCTGAGATGCTCTAGGGTATCTGAAATCAGGCTAGTACATATGACACAAAATCTGCAGGATAACCTTACCTTCTTCAGGTAACAGATGGAGGCCTGATGGATCGGGAACCTCTTAATGTGCACTAGTTACGTGTACCTAGGCAGCTAACTGCCACACTTAGGTGGTCTAAAAAGCCAGTGCTTGTCAACTGTCCTGGGCTGAACCAAAAATCAGTTGTAGGAAATAATGACTAATGACTTTTGAGTATTCAGACCAGAGGTTTTATCTAGCTATTATTTTTCTGTAAATAAGAAGGTAAAAATCACTGAAAAAAAGTGCCTTTGATATGAGTAAGCTGGAATAGCATTTCTTTTGAGTTTCTTCAATTACACTTTGAATTTCCTTAGGCACTCTGCAGGTACAGTGCTAAGATCCTCTGTCACTGCATTTCATCAGTGACTGATTAAATAATCCCCTCTGCCTAAAGCAATAACTACTACAGGAATAAAGCGATTATCCATTGTTGCCTGATTTGCACTTCCTCTAAATCTAATGAATTTAAACACACTTTACTTGGTGTAAAATATCACCATAAAATTAAGAAGCTGTCATTTAAATACATTTATATTGTATCTACAATTCAAACCAACACGTTCTATGGTATAAAATCTGGTCACTTAATGCAGCATGGAAAAGCAATTTGAACTAAAATGAGAAAAAAAATGTTAAACATGTTGATTTTAAACTGACTTGAAGGTACGGAGGATTGGTAATGAATGAGAACATATTTGCTACTGGTCTGAAAGTTATTTCACATTGTGCATACATAGTGGTGGTAAGCCTAAAGCGCAGGCAAAATAGCATTATATTCATATAGCAAAAAAAAGAGAAATACTCATCGGTCTCCGTGGTTGCCTATGAGCTTGCTGGGGTAGTATCTTGCTTTGCCCTCAATCCTCTTCCCTTTTGGGAGGTGGCACGGACGCTTGCATCCAGACCGTGACAAATGCGTATGGTTCAAATGCTACATAGCTGTATGCAGGAGTATTCCACAGCAGGGTAAAGAAGAAAATGTTCACAACAAGTTACACAACACTACATTGCTTTTCTACACCCACCTATGAAACTTTTACTAAATCGTCTCTCCAATATTATTCCAGGAGATTTATAATTACACTTCAGTCAATGCTTTAAACAATGCCTGAAAACAATTTCCATTTTCTTATCACTGGCTTTGGGTTCAGTTTTAGTTCATTTTTATATAGCAGCTGATGTACTCTTGGAATCAGAATTACATTTCTGACCAAAACAGAAACTCTTCAAAGTGATATTTAGTATGCAAGAGGACTTTATCAGTCTGTCATGATCCGCCCCCTAGATGTCCCAGGTCCGCCCACCAAGGGATGCAGTCCACTCACTGGGGTCCCAGACCACTCCCCCAAATGGAATCTGAGGCGCGGCAC
>JAVSBS010003024.1:0-16099 GCA_033124195.1 Coracias cyanogaster
GCAACAGAAGCAGGCCCCGCGCTGAGGAGTTCAACCCTCCTTCCAAAACAGACTCCCTGTCAGAGACAGGCTGTTTCACCTTGAAACGGGACTGTAGCCGTAGCTGGTCAAAATCCACTGCAGGCACCGGCTGTGTGCAAGGAAGTGCCTGCAGGGAACGTCTACGGATTCAGTTCCAAAGTTAAAAATAACCTGAACTGTTTCCAGGTTTTTGGAATGAAATCAGAATCCTTCGGATCTCCCTCTCGGATGAATAATTTGTTTTGCTTGGAGTTTTTTTGCTCACAGAATCCTCTATCTATTTCAGACCTGGCCTCTTTCCTTCACTGGTTTTCTTTTCACAACCCTCTGGCTGTCAGTTCCCCCACCCCACGTCCCAGTCTCTCTTAATTCTCTCTTCTCTAGTCCTTCTGAACCCTCTTATCTTCAAGAAAGGACGCAGCTTTCAAAATACACCAGATTTTTTATATTCTGAATTGAAATTTAACACGTTATCACCAGGGAATCAGCTGGAGCAAAACTGCTCAAACTTATTCCTACCTGGGTTAGCTCTTCAGTGCTGAAAATTATTCAAGGAATTCAGCATTTTATAACGTCTCACACGCAAGGCACACGCAGAAAGGGCTCTGAGCCGCCACAATCCTGCTTCCCGGAGAACTGCAGCTTTGCCTCGATGCAAAAAAGGAATCCTACCTTCAAGCTACATCTGAAAAAGTACGTTTTTAGCATCCTGGCAGGAAGGCAGAGGCAGTATCTGAGGTGAGGATGCAAACAGGCTGGTACCGGAGGAGAGAGTTGTTTTGGAGAGCGAGCAGCTGCTATCAAAGCGAGAAACTGCAGCGCTGGAGGCCTCCGGTCCAGCCCTCCACCTTCAGTAAACACACGGCGTGGGTACAGCACTTCTGATTAGCTTAATAGGCCAACGGATGTCACTGTTGCTCTACACAAACCCCAGCGGGACGGCAAAAAAAAGATAATTAAAACAAGATAAACTTAGAGAAGAGAGTTCCCAAGGGCTTACGGGAAATCCTCTCTAACCTGGTGTGTGCGGGTTAGGTTGGATGGCTTCTTCAGGGGCTTCCTAGGTGCCTGGCTAAGGCGTTATACTGTTAAGTGCAGAGATAAGGTCGGGCTGAGAGCTGTGTGTAAAGAAGGCAGGCTCTTCTGCAGGCTAACAAGGACGCGGAGCGGCCATCGGAGACACGCGGGTGCAGGGCTGGCAGGGCGGGCAGCCTGCCCACCCTGCTCTGCTCCACAGCCCAGCCCTCCTGCAAACTGCCGCCCCGCTGGGAGGAAACGCTGAGAAACGGCCCCAAAGGCTGCAAATCCCGGCAGTTTGGGATTCGGATTCTGCGTCTTGAAAACCTGCTGGACACACTCCCTCGTAATACTTGTGGGGCGGGAAGAGCAAACCGCACGGGGATTACACAGCAGACACAAGGCCACGTTTCCCCAAACATCCCGCTGTTTCAACAGGGAGTTTGGGCTGCGTCTGAAAACTGGGCCTGGCCGTTGGAATCTGAAGCGCCTGTTTTCTCACACTTCAGAAAATTTCACCCCTGACAAGACTGCTCCTTGCCTTTGAGGCTTATCTGAAGCCAGATTTTCCCAAGCAGATACGAGTTCCTCCCATTTTACCGCTTCATTTGCAACCTCTCCAAAACCTCCATGGCAAGAAGCGTCTGTTGATTAGTTTGCTGGGAAGGCCGCAGGCCTGTGCGGCAGGATGCTGCCTGCTACGAGAAACTAGGTCACCAGGAGGCTATTTTAGTGATTGCCAGAGATGCAGCTGCCGTATTTCTAGGTCAGTGGTCACTTCTACTTTAATGGCTTTATAAGGGTTTAAGAAGCAACCGGAGTTTTTGTTTGCAGTCTTACATGTGAGTCTGTAGCCTAACACTTAATGAGAGGCGGTTGTTTCTCCCTGGCTCAACGAGGGGTAATTTACACTGAATTACTGACAAAGCTCGGGGAAACCAGTCGAGAAAGGCAGAGCCACCAGAGCACAGAAAACACGTCCCGTCTTTATGCGCTTGCCCTCACCGCATCTTCAAGGTGAGGAAAGAGAGAGCTCTGCAAACAGCCCCGGCCTCCGACTGCTCCACGTCGTGGCTGCGTGTTTGGGGCCGTCACGGAGCAAGCTGCCCACAGCAACGACCTCCACAACTGTAATTTATCTGATATAGTCCCCATCTCCACCGCACCACAATCTCGGTGGGCTCACGTTCATATTTATGATACACACCGTGTCGTGTTCCACACGGAACGAGCCCTCTTGATTTGCTCTGCCTTAGAGCTGTTCTACTTTCCAAGGATGTTTTTGTTGCTGCCACCGCTGCCACCCTCTCCATAAACTCACTAAGAGCTGTGTAATCTAACTGGGCAGCAAGTCAGGAGCACTGGCTCTTATCACCTAGGAATTTGCAATCAAATCCAGCTTGCACAACTCTGATGTAAGCCGATGATGATGATGAGGTCCCCGCTCTCTCGGCGGGTTTTGGCAGGATCCCAGCACCCTGACCACCAGGCCCGCAGGGTCCCCACGAAGTCACCCCAAAACAGAGACAGAAGTTTTGAATGGCGCGAGAGAAGGCAAAGAAAACTGCTTTGAAAGGTACCAGGAGTGTGAAGCTTCTGACCCAGATCTAATTCTGTCAAAACGTGGGAGCTCTGATCTCCGTTGCCCCGTGTATATGCGGACCCTACCCGTGACAAGGGTTCGAGCCAGCTGGAATTTGTTTCCTGAAAGGAAGAATATTATTTAATCAACAGGGAAAGACAAGTGCCTGAGGCTTGCCTGAATCTGCTAGGTCTGGATGCCAAAATGCGGGATCCCTCCCTCAAAGTCTTGCTATGAAGAATAATTCCATTTCTTTCACGTAAGCGCTCTGCAAGACAACAAAACCAAAAGGGAGCCTCAACTGCAAATAATTTAGCAGCGGGAGCGCAGCGCAGGACTGAAAGCCTCTAAGCTCGCAAAGGTGGATGCAGATCTGCAGATGATCACCACCAGGTCTGGAAGCCAAGCACGCTCTCCTAAGAGATCTGCTGAAACACACGACTCCCGCCTGCTCTCCAGCAAGGAACTCGGTCTGAGACATCTTCAGGATGCTGGTGAAATGCGTGACTTGGTGATCCTGCGCGATCCCTTAGGAAAGCCTCCTTGCCGTGTCTCGGAACAGGCTGAGCTCACGTAGGCCTCTCCCAGGAAGAAGCAGCCCGTGGGCTGCCTCTCTGTAATGAAGAGGAAGGCGGCTGGGGCAGCGCCTGCGGCACGCACCGCAGACCCTCGCTGCCTGGGCCCGCGCCGAGGACGCGGAGCGGCTTCACAGAGCCACGACGCTGTCTGCTCTGCCCTGTTATTAGCCCTCCAGGAGACATCTTAGCAATGACTTCCTGAACGGAGAACTACACTTATCATCTGAGCAAAGCAATACTTACAGTAACTTCTATTTGTTTAACTTTCAAAAGCTGCAGATTAAAATTCTAAGTGCCTACATTTCCTTTCACGGACGGATAAACTTGTGCTTCCCCTGTATGAATTGGGTCACTATCTGCAAGTCAGCAGGTCCAATAAAACCTTTCCCCCGTGAGAGAAAACCCCTCTGCTCGCATCGCCGCGCCGCTGCCGCGATACCACGACGTCAGTGCTGTCCTGCAATTCCACTCTCGTTAGCGCCCGCCACTAGAAGAAACTGTGGTTTCTTTACACTGCAAGAGGCCAAGTAGAGGAATTCACACTCAACGCTTGAAGTAAATAACGAAAAAGGAACACGAGTATCTAAGCTTAATCTAGAGCTGAAAATCTTAGACAGCTAAATAAAAACGCGTAGATTTACGTGTGCCTAAGCTGCGACTCACGATGATTTCCTTGGGATTGTCAGGGATATTAAATATTTCTGAAAAGCCAAGCCTCGGGAAGCACACAGGAATTCAGGACGATGCGACAAGAGAGCTCAGAAGGAATGACCATTTAAGAGCTGACCCGCAGCCACAGAAAAGAGCCTGTGCCCTGCAGAAGAGAGAGTGCACCCTGCGAAACACCTCAGAGCAATGAGCAGTACGTGTGGGGACGTGGGCAGGAGGAGTGCCCTGGCAGAAAAGGAAGGTGGCCTGCCACTTTGTAAGGATAAAACTGGATTAAAAGCCACGCTGCTGCTGTGAAGCGAGGCAGCTCCACGTCTGCTGTCGTTAGGTCCTAACTCATGCTGGGTGAAAACGCTCAGTGCCAGCACGGTCCTTTCCGCTCCGCGCAAAGGCGAAGCAGACCGCTTTCCAACATCGAACCCGGCAGATTGCAAGTTCAGTCTTGGGTCTGGAAAACAGATCTCTGCAGTCGCCGGCGCTTTGGCTAACCTCCGGATCTCACACCCAGCCCCTGAATAAACCCACCAGCAGAAAAGGAGCAAATACGATGCACTTTGTATGACTGCTGATCAACCTTGCAAAGCAGGGGAACGCAGGAACTGTCTGAAGGACACGCTGAACGCACCGACCTGGACAGGTTCATGCTTAAAAGAAGACGGAAAAGACCTGAAATAGAATAAGAGGTGACAGCAAAACTCAGCGCCCCAGCTCACCGTGTCTCTGAGCGTCCGATCCCTCCCAAAACGAGGCAGGGAAAAGAAGGAGCAGCGAATTGCCTTCAGCTGTCACCGAGAGGAGCAAAAGCGTTCAGGAGAGATGAGGAAGCCGCGGAGCGGGGCTACGCACCGTCGCGATGCGGTCCAACAGGCCAGGATCTTCTTCAGTGCGTGCAGGTTTGGCTGCATGGCGAGGCCGTTCCCAGCGCGGAGGGCGCGGTGCCTCCACCATGGGCGCTGCGGGCTGCGGCGGGGCAGCAAGAAGGAGCCAGCCTCGCTCACCCTTTTAACAGGCAGGAATAATGACAGAGCTCCACGCGCCAGCAGTCAGACAGCCGCAGCTTGCTGTACACGCGGTAATTGCCATTGCTGCAGAGCCGGGGAGACGAGAGGCAAGGAGAGCGAGGTGCCTAAAACAGGAGGAGGGATGCGGGAGGGAAAAGCTGCCTTGTCTGCAGCCCCTGAGAAAAGCCCTGCCACGGAGCTAAGGGCAGGCCCCCGTTTTAGTGACCCGGAGCTGTCAAAGCGCAGAGATCAGCGCTGCTTCACAGACCCGCACAAAGGAGTGAGGGTTTATCCCAGGCCCACACTGACACTTCTGTCAGAGCCTGAAACGTTCTTATAGATAACTGTAAAAGCTCCTCCTTCAGTTTCACAGAGGGCTCGGGGCTCCTTGGGAAACGAGAACAGAAAGAAACAGGGGCAATACCAGCAGTTCTCACATCTTTCCTGGGTTTGATCGGTTCCTCTCTATCTCTGATACGCATTAAGAGAGACTGGAAACCAACTTTACTGCCGGTTTCACAACCACACCTACCAGTGCTCTCAACCCAGCCCTTACGCTGGGAACTAAAGGCCAGGGTTGGGCAATAGCCTGGTCTTTCCCGGCTCGGATACTGCCTTTTCTGCCCTGGCAACGAGAACCAGCTCTGGAAAAGTCCTTCGCCTCCCTGGATGAGCGATACCCAGGGCTGACAAAGCTGTCGCCACACAGCTCCCTCTCCTCCTTCGCCGCCGCTGCTTCTCACCCGCCCCGGAGGCGAAGAGAAAGGGGTGAAAAAGGCAGGGAGCGGTACGCTGATGCGAATAAGGCAAGCCAAAATTAAATGACAGAGAAACACAGAGAAAAAGAAACGCAGAGAAAGGCAGACAAAGGAACTCTTTCGAGAAAAGGTCACCACAGAATCACACACGACGACCTTTCTGTATGTATTTAGTGCCATCCTAACAAATCAAATCATTAATTTTCTCATAGAGGGTACTATAAAACATTGATGAAAAGTATTTCATTCCTTATCACGTTCTGAGAGACAGCAGCTCAGGGAGGTCCATCACATACCCACCTACATTAACTTACATGTGACTTTCCTCCGAGGGCCTTCTTGTCCCGCTCCCCCTGTTCTGGATCCCGAAAAAATCGGGAATTGTTTACCCTGCCGTGTAGACGGGGAAGCTGATGCGCTGCTACATTTATAGCTAAAGATCTTGAAAAAGCAGGTGCCTAAACTCACGGCCTGTGTCTCAGAAGTGCAGAGCCCTTTGCAGACATTCCCCCCCGGCTTCAAAGAGTCCTGCTTGAAAGCTTGGTCTGTAGGTCGGGGGTGGGACGGGAAACAGGGCTCAGCAAAAGGAAGGTGCCTGCACACGAGGGGCTCGGTGCGGGACCTCGCTGTCATCCACCAGTTCACCCTCATGGGCTGCGCTTGCTCTGGGGAAGTCTGCTCCGGAGGGAACGTGCTGATTTTCCCGGGTGAGCTCTGCCCGGCGCTCCCGCTGTCCGGGTGCAGCGTGTATTTGCTCAATTTATGGCTGTTTCCCCCTCCCACGCCGGGGGTCTGTGTCTTCTCACCCTGTCAGTAACAGGAGATCAGTCTACCTTGAGCTTCACCAAGGATGTGCTGCAATTCCAGATGTTCTCTTTAAAGAGCAGGCAAACAGCAGGGCAGCACTTTCTTTTGATCTTGGAGCTGCTCAGGCCGCTTCCTGCTCTGCTCCCTCCTTGATCACAGCTGGCACTGAACTCCTCCGGATGTCCCAAAGAGCGTGCCACCAGAAAACCCAGAAGCCAGGCAAGTTCCAATCACCTCCCTCCAAAGCCAATATAACCACTCAACACCTCTCATTACAGCCAGGCAGGACAGACTCACCAGCCTTGTGCCGGAGACAGGAATGTCTTTAATTACATCTGGTCACTAGACTGCCAGGGAGACAACTGCTCCGTCAAATGACCCAAGCATAGCTCCTCCCGCCTCACTGTGAACATCTCTGAAGCTGCTAACGCCGAAAGCAGCTACACCCTGCGTTAGAGATCACCGCGGATGCCAACCACGGCCTCGCTACTACTTCACGAGAGGGTTTCCTGGATGGGCTCTCCTCAAATGCCGTGGATGTGAAAAGGTCTTGTCTCGACTGGATGAACATTGTCTGTCCACGCACTCGTGAGACCCCACAGGGCCTCTGAGTGACGCAGTAATCAAACAATACCACACGCTGGGGCAGAAAAGGCGAGGAAATTACATTTCCTGGAAGGGCAATGAAATGCCCTCTACTTCTCGCTCCGTGGTCAGAAACTGCAAGCTCCCATAAAACGTGGGAGGAAGAGCAGGACCTGTCTCTGCCGCTGCCTTCAGCTCGGGTGGGTGGGCAGGGTGATGGGAATATTGGGCATTCCTGAGCACGTGCTGTTCTTCAAAGCTCTCCGAGCCCTCATTTCTATTTCGGCAGAGTAACCCTCTTGACGTCAAGGAAGAAGTGGTTGTGAAGGTAACCGTGATGCCGACAACGAAGCGTGGATCCTGTTGCGCGTGACAAGGCAACGCGCCGTGTGACTCCAAGGAATTACAGAAGGCCAGCTGCCCGCGGACGAAGCCCAAGCGCTGCAACCACCGGGAAGGCGGCAGGACATCGTAAGGCGATGGAAACACGAGGTATTATAAATCCTGACAGCATTCGAGATACCTGACCAACGAGAGGACCCAGACTCTCCAGAAGCTCTGGCTAGTCAGCCTACACGCAAAGTAGCTCACTCCCGTCCAGCACGCAGGAGCCTTGCCTAGATAAGTCCCATTTCTCATTTTGGTGCAGCACAGAACAGGAGCGTGATCTTTCTTATCAAGCTCCTGTCACCCTGGACCCTGTTTCCCTGTCACCCTGGACATGGAAAGAACCAGCAGCTTCTACTCTTGAGCCCTAATTTGGGAGGGTGCTTGAAGCCGGCACTGGCTGTTGAGCACGTCCCTACATTCTGTGCACGTGCTCAATTTGCAGTGCGATCTGAAGGCCACTGTAATAAGACACAGGCAGAGGCTCGGCGTGACGGAGAGGCTTACGTGCTTCTCCACAAGGTCCTTCAACTCTTGGAGAGGTCTCCTAATGAAATGTGAAGCTTCCCAATGTCGTATCTAGTAAGTTCTTCACAAGCTCATGGGCCGTCATGGTGTAAAACTCCTGCTGCGATTTCTTTGGTGGCTTTCTCCGGCCTGCCTTACTGCCACTGTGACAAACTTTATACAAGTTACCTGTCACAGCTGAGTTTTTGTCATGTTTAAAGCAAGTTCGGGGGAAAATGAAGGCAACTTGGCCTTCAGCCCATCCAAGACAGCGCTTGTACTTACGTTAACCTGGAGTGCGTGCTCAAGAGCTCGGCTTAAAGCAGGACCACGGTTCCCTCTGCAAGCATTCATCCGTAACCGATGTTGCATTAAACCCCCGCCTGTTAATTTGGCATAACATTAGCTACGCACCTTCCTGCTTCCTGACGGCAGAGATGCCGCAGAACGACCTTCGGCCACGCTGGCTGGAGCTGCCAACGCGCTGGTGAGGTTCACGAAAGGCAAAGTCAATGTGTAGGACGGGGCCTGGCTGCTAAGTGGTCCTGACTGCCAGAGCACCCACGATACTACTGTTGGTTACAGAGAAATAAGGTGTACAAGAATAAAAATGTGGGCGTGCAAGGTCTCAGGGCCTCATCAAGGAAAAGAGCCCACCTCCAAGGCTGAGCGTTTTCAGCACCGGGGCTTTGGTCCGGTTCCAGCATTTTAAATCATTAAGGAAACGTTTTGTCCTGTTTTTTGAAAAGTTTGGATCTATGACCGTCTATTTCCAAAGCTCAAACGGAGCGTTTTTAATTTCTGCCAGAAGCGATGCCGGTCTTGTGAGCTGGGGCTGGGAGCAGAGATGCAGCACGGTGTCACCGAAGCCACCGATGACTGCACAAGGTCCTTCTGCAGAAGAATGTCGAAACACTAGATACAACGACCGGGAGTATTCGGAGTTTGGTCTCCAGTGAATAACTGGGGTTTTTACAAGCCCAGCAAACACTCCGCTGTTACGTTATTCTGACCCCAGCGACACCAGCAGTGATGGGGGCCAGTCTGATAGCTGCTGCATATACAGAGCTGGGCCTTGGGGGTTTTTTCCTTCTTTCCCCTCCGCTTCGCCACCTTTTGGTGAGAGCTGGGGCAGGGCGGCGACAGCCGATCTCTCGTCAGGTGCTGACTCGCTCTGCTGGCGCCTCTCAGCCTCCAGCCTGTCCGATGTATTTTTCAGCATACACTAAAAGACTGATCAAACCAACCCCGCGGAGTACGAGGTGCAGGCAGCGACTTTCCGACACTTTCCAGGGATTGCCACGGCTGGGGATTCTCATGCCCCACCACCCACCCCGAGTAACCTTCCTCACACAACCGGGCTGAATGCCTTCAGAAACGATTCAGGTCAGAGCAAATGTTGCTCATGTTTTATCACCCGGGAAACTCAGAAACTTTCCAAGAATGAAGTTATGGGAGCCGGGCGAGCCAGGGAGCTCGAACGTACCGTCTCTCGCAGACAACGAGGCCTCAGTGTCAAAGCAACAAGAGCAAGGGCAGAGAGAGCGGAGAAGAAAGCGGCCATGAGAACCTGCAGGACGCTGCTCACAAACAGGTGGCTGAATGCTAAAGAAAGAGGCACAGAGAGAACAAGCAGCAAGACACAGGCATGAATGGAATAGATTTTACAGCCTGGCATGAGGAATTTAAGGAATTAAGACGGGTCTTTTTTGTTCCCCAGCTTAGCAGAAATATTCAGGCTTTAATTATCACTCGGCTTGTTGATGGAACATAAATCCCCACGAATCCCCTTCTGGGGCACTCGGCACTCTTTGGCTTACCTGACACCCCGAAAGAATTTGATTTTGTGCCTGACATTGCTGTCGGCAAGTAAGAGAAACCGGTGTTGGAGCTTTTAGCCTCCTCTGTCGGGCTCGGCTTGCGCAGGTTGAGGACTTCAGGCAGATTGGCATTACACACAAAAGCCCGACGTGCTCTTGCCCTGAATTCCAGGCGCTACTCGGTGGCAGGAGAGCCGGCAGTCGCCCGGCCTCTCTCTATCCGAGGGCCTGATCCCGCGAGGCTGTGCGCGCCGTCTCCGTGCAGATCGCTTCGCTGGAACGACTCGCACTCTTCAAGCTGATCATGATCTTAAAAGCTTTGCTGGATCAAACCAGAATGATTTGGCAGCGCAGGGGACCGGGTCGCTGGGGAACTGCTTATTTCGGCGAGCCTTCCTGTCGGGTCTGCCGAGGGCCCTCCCGGCAGCGCTGCACGCAGGCGGCCTTTCCGAAGGGACCGGCCGGCGCTCGGCATTGCGCCGTAAGCTCCCCGCTGCAGGCAACGCGCCCTTTTGCTTCAGCACCCCGACCATCGTCCCCAGCAAGTGATAAAGGCGAGGAAGTTATGGCCTCCAGCGAGATGAAATGGGGAGCGGAGCAATTTGCACACTCCGGGACAGGTCAGAGCCGGACTGGCGTGTGAATCCTGCACTTTTGCCTTGTCTTTAACTCGGTCAGTGCTTGTGAGTAAAGAAAACCTCGTGACCTGCCGGCCCGGAGCACCTCACCTCACTCACCACGAAAGGCAAGTTGCAAGTCTAAGCCCAAGGTGAGTATTAACATCTTCAAAAGTCTTTAGCTCAGGTTTCAAGGAAAAAACTCCCTCTAATTCACCTTCATTTCTGTGAGAGCCCAAATGGGTTTAAAGACAGTGTCAGGTGAAAGATCTGCAGGGAGCTAAAGCCCCTAGTGTCTCCCAGCCCGGCTTTAATGCCCAGCCCTGCGGAATGGGCTTTGGTCTTTGCTCCGGAGCTCTCGCTATCCTCACCACATGGCAGGAGCTGCATTCTGCCCCGTTTGCTCAGCCCGGTTCCTCCACCGGGCCGCAGGAATGTGCCCGAGAATAAATCTATCAGCTAGAGAGAAACCTCCTCTCCACATCTCTAAGGCCTGGTGTAGTTTATGCGCAGGACTGAAAGCAACTCCCTCTGTTGTTCCTGTGCCCTCTGGCAATCCACATGCAATGCAGGAGCCAGGTTTTATAGCATAAACAAAGCAGTTGCTAAATAACCGAGCTGACAAACTGGTTGGAAAGGCTGTGCGTCCAATCTGGCAAAGAGGCAAGCTGGTCCCTTGACCTCAGGAGCAAATCCTGCCCCTGCTTTTAGGGAACGGACATGGCCACCGCCCTCCCTCCGCTCCTAGGAGCTGATAAAGGCAGGTGATCAATATGTATGGCCCTGAGATTAACCCTGAGACACCGGGAATCCTGCCTGGCCTTACCTTAAAACACCCAGGCTAGCAGTTATCACTCTTCTGTCTTTTGAGGCATGGGTGTAAGATACGGGGACAACTCCCAGGGATCCTCTTTCCAACCTCTACCCCATTCTTCTCTATTTCTCCAGAAGAAGGAACCAGGGAGATGTTGGGGAGCTGCCTAAAGGAGAAGGAGGAGTCTCCAGAGCCAGTGGCAGGGCTCAGGAACTGGGAAGGGCCCCCTGGCCGTGCGCCATCCCAGGGAAATCTCCCTGAAGGTAATTCGTGAAGCTTTTCCTGGAATACTCTTACAAACTGTACTCATTCCTGCCATAGCGATGTACCGTCTCCCCCCAGCACGAACTAGGACGGCTTTGTTCAGCCAGCAAGCGATCACAGCAGCTATTATCCCGTCCTCTTCGTTCCCCTGGAGGGAAGCTGAAATGGCAGCCACACTGAAAGATAAAAATCTTCTCATCCAGCCAACTTTACCCTTGGTGAATCCACCCTGGAACGCTAGCGCCTAAGAGCAAATGTGGGTAAGGAGCCTGAAATGTGACAGCATGAACTGAAGAGCTGGCATGAGACTTGAACACTAGAGTCATTTTCATGACAAAGATAAGATCCTTCAGAATTCTTAGGCAGCTTACGGTGACTGTGAACCCCTATTCATTCTTTAAAAAAGCCATTTGTTACAAACTCTCATAACCCCCCCTCCACACACGGGTAAGTCAGATGAAAGATGTCTGCCCGTTAAGTTCCATGACAGAAAATATTTTAATGACTTCAAAATTAAAGTGAGATCCTCTTACGGGCGCTTTAACTACGGGGAAATAACGCTTAGCTCTTAGGTCCTTTCCTCAGGAAAAAGTAAAGCACAGATCCAGGGCCACACCGGAGGTGAGCGGCGGAGCCGGGGGTGGAACGAGCCGGGTCTCACAGGCCCGAACCTCATGGAAAGATGAATAACCGCCATAGAGCAGAGGATCAGTTCCTCCACCTCTGAGGGGCACAGGACTGCAGCTATCGCTGTTTGTCACCGCTTTGCAAGAGGTCAGTTTTCGGAGGTGTCCTCAGTAACAGCCGGTGCTGCTTCGTGGCCTGCCCCCGCTGGAAATGACCTCTCAACAGAAGTTACGCGCTGGTTTTCCACGACACCACGGTGCAGATGGCACCAAGAGAACGCGGCTCGCTGCATAGAGGCGTAAGAAAGGAACCCCGTGACTTTCTGCCTCGAGAACTAACCTCACACACTTACTAGGAGCAAGTGACGCCATCCATTTAAAAAGGGCTGAATTCCTACTCAGAGGGGTTATTAAATGGCATCTCTTCATGTATTTGCGAATGAGTTCTTCGGCAACGGCACGAACAGCGCAATCATCACAAAAACATTCGGACGGGAAACAAGAAGAGCCTTACAGAGGACGGAAAGCATTTGCTAAAGCTCACCTGTTTCACAAGACGACTCTCTCGAACAGCTCAGGACTGCAAGAGCCCCTTGCAAAGCAGCTCCAGCCCCGCCGCGCTGCTGTGCGGTGCTCTTCAAACACCAGAACTTCACACCGGCTGTCACCAACCACACCAGAGCATTTGGGCCAAACAGCTCCAGGCTGTACCCTCACAGGCGATACGCTTCTGCCGCAGAGAAAGGCGACCTGCTGAATCAGCCCTGAAGGCTGCTGCGCCGCAGGGATGGCCCCGACGGCCCTGGGGCTGAGGAGGACTACCTGACACCGCAGGCTATACCGGATCGCTGCCGCCCGAGGGCCTGACTCGGCCTTCTGCTCGGCTTTTATGGCAGCTGGCACTGTGGTCGGTTCCCAAGCCAGGAGCAGGGCTCCCAGGCGATACAACCACCACGGAGATAAGAACTAGCGCTAATTAGAAGGCAGTGACCTGATTGCAAGGCCGGCGCTGTACCCGGCACACCTTACTGCGGCCAGCTCACACGCTGGTTATTTGAAAAGCCTCCTCACTTCAGCTACCTCTTTGCAGCAAAGTATTGCAGGGCTAGACCTGACCCAAAGCACCTGCTGGAGAGGAACCAGGTCACGAAGCTGACCGAGGCGTTTATAAAAAACAAAATACAGGGTGTTGAGTGTGGAGCAAAGGAGTTGCTCCATCTGCTACCAGAGAAATTCAGGGTCAGTCACTAATGCCAAATAAAGCTGACACTGCTGGACCTTTCTCCATTATCTGGACAGCACATTAGCTCCTCAGACTGCCCGTTCCTCAGAGGCTCAGACAAAACTGGGACAAGGAACAAAGCACCTTTCACCCCAGAGCATGTTGTGGGTCACAAGGTCACACGACAGCTCAAATTAACCTTGCAAGTGCTGCTAAAAAGTTTGGGGCCCTGGAAAATACTCCTCTTCACATCTCCCAGGGCGTGGTCAATGCTGGGAAGAAGAACCGTGAGTGTGGGCCACCCCTGGCAGCTCAGGCCTGCGAGCTTTTACTCACACGAGTAATCCTTGTTGTGCGATTCGTCCCACTGCAGCCATGAGGGGACAGGGAGCCCGTGAGAACCTGCAGAAGGAGCCCTTGGAAAGAACTGCCGGCAGGTCCTGGTGGCCCACAGCCACGGCAGGCTGGATGTGCTGTGTTGGCAGTGTCACCGTGTGGCATCGCATCGCACACAAGGGATGTAAAGATACAGAAACACCCTTAGGAGAGGCTGGGGGGTAAATATATTACAGGAAAAGCTGTTTAGAAGAGCAAGTCCAAGGCAGCGTTAGGGCTCCATTGGCTGCTCAGGGTGCTCAGCAGGGTCCTCCGTAAACAGCACGTGCAGGAGAAGAGGCTCTGGCTTCGCTGCTTCCACCGAAGGACAAGTCTGATCCGCAACCTGCTTTTAGGGACTACCTGTATTTATGTGCGTAAACCACGTCAGGAACAAAATACCCCAAAAGACAGCGGGACAATTTGCAGGGCAAAGCCCAACTCCCTGTTGGTTCTCACTGGTCTCCTGCCCAGCACAGCTCTCTTAAAGAAGCGTGCAGAACAAGCACGGCTTACTCCTGCTTTACTCGGAAGCCACACGCACACCCACACACGCCCGTTCCCACCCCATGAGCTGTAAAATGCCTTCCAGCCCCATGGCTTATGATTTCTCCTCAGCTTCAAACAAAGAAAGATCCAGGTCAAGGCAGGGCCGGAGCTGCGTTTCCCCGGGTCCTCCTCTGCC
This sequence comes from Coracias cyanogaster, assembly GCA_033124195.1. Taxonomy (NCBI): domain Eukaryota; kingdom Metazoa; phylum Chordata; class Aves; order Coraciiformes; family Coraciidae; genus Coracias; species Coracias cyanogaster. Next base: position 14,336 of record JAVSBS010003024.1, read on the forward strand.
GCCGATCTGCTCTGCGGTACCTCCTGCGCCTTGCCACGCGTTCTTCACTTGTGGTGAACACCGTGAGAGCCGAGGCACTGCAGAATCCCCAGGGCCGGGAAACGGCAGAATTATAAGCGAAAAAAGTGGTTTTCAGCAGAGATGCTGAGTTAAGAGGCAAGACTTAGAGCCAACACCATGAGCCACTGGGACGGCTGGGAGCGAGCCTCTCCCTGTAACTGGTGGCTTCCTGCTCCCGGGCACGTGGGGTTGAGCAGAACGGGAGGCTCCCACAGCCTGGATGGGAAGAAGAACGATGAAGGATCTGTTTCTCTTTTTAGCTTCAAAAGGCTCATTCTTGGGTGACCAAGGCCGAGGAAGGCATTATTTTCCTTCTGCTAAGAAGCAGTTCTCACCATCTACTTAGGAGGGAAATCTCCTGGGCTGCGGTTGCAGCAACCAAGTCAAAGTACAAAGACATTCCTCTGAAAATTAGAGAGAAAGACCTTATTTTTCTTCCTTTTAATTGCCATTTCATACCTTCAGCGGTGCAATGTACATTGCAAAGCGCTTTGCACACGGTAATTACGCCTCATGACATCCCTCACCCCAGGAAGGACCGTCGCACACGCCGCCTGGACAGAGAAATGCAAACACGCCAAAGTAAACATCTCGCTTCTCATCTCACACTGAATATGTGACAGGGGCAGAAATGAAACCCAGGCCTCCTGGCCCTCTAATATTTGAGCTCACCTCTCCCTGACAGCAGCGACAATCTGAAGCTTCTGCAACAAAAAGCAGCAGCACAAAGATGCCGTCCACACGAGAAGTGCTACGTACAGCCGGGTCGCAGAGAGACTTAGCCCTTGGAAACCTTCCCCAAAAAGCCTGGGAGACGGGGGACGTTTCCTGGCATCTCCATACGCACCTTGCGAGTAATCCACGGAACAAAACAGGACAAAGTCACGGCCACCACGTCTCCGGAAGAAGCTGAAGCAGCAGCACGAAGAGAACGACGAGGCTGTCCCCCACACCACAACCCAAGCTAAGCTCCTGGACACGCGCCACAGCCAACACCTCCGGCTACTTACGCTGCATGCTGCTACCTCCCTTGGTTGTTCCCGGAAAACAGTCACGGTCTGGAAAAGATTAGTCCAGGGTATCAATCAAGACCTCTTAAAAAAGAGATCATTTAATAAAATATCAGCATCTGCCTGCATGTCGTTAAAGAGAGGGGGCGAGGGCTCATTCGCTGCAGGCATTTCTTAGCTCTGAAACCGCTTACTTGGCGCTGACAGGGCCCGATTCCTTCCGTGCACCTTCTTCGAACAATTCAGGGACTTTTACCTCTTCTACACAGACACAACCGCCTCTTCTTCCTGAGAAACTGGTACCTCGCTTCAGTTTGTGCTTATGAATAATAAATATCCAGAGCTGAAGTCACTGGTATTTGTTTCCAGAGGGGTAAGGTCATTCACTGCCTTGATTCCAGGCCTGGAGCAACATCACTCGCTCTTGTCCGTAGTGAGCTCACGGGGCTTGTGCCCTTGAAAGCCTCGTTATCAGCAGGAGAAAAAAGAAATGCCTAGGAGGTTCCAAAACCTCACGTCTGAGGGCTTAATAGGTTGATTTATGAGTCTGGGTCTCTCCCAGTGTGGCTCGAAGTAAACGTTCATTTATGATTCTGTTAAGGGCTGGCCGATCATTTCCTGCTTGGTCAGCTCTACTCAAAGGAGCAGCCTCTGTTCCTCTTCCAGAAGCACAGCCTCTCTGATAAGAATAACT
>JAVSBS010003024.1:17171-35948 GCA_033124195.1 Coracias cyanogaster
AAAGCACTAATTCATCAGGAAGCCCAAACTCCTTTTCGTAAGGTCATTTCAAAAAGCCTGCGCCAGGCAAGGAAGACGGAGCTAAACAACGTCGAATAGAAGCGCTCGGGTCCTGAATGAAACAGGAAAAGAGTGGTGTTGGCATTTGGCTGGGGAAAAGGTCAATTCTCGCCTGAAATTAGTGGCCAACCTGGGACATTCATAGTAAACCGGAGCAGAATGGGGCCAAAAGGTTCGAGGGAGCTGTGGGAAGGGTCACGACGGCTGAGCCGGTACCTATTTTGAGCAAGACCTTCTAGCGTGAAAGCCGTTGGTTAAACGTCGCAGGGAACCTCAAGCATCCATGAATTTCCCAGCATCATCCAAGAGGCACTTAGGCGTGTAAACAAAGTCGCTGTGCACTCAGTCCTGGCTCCCAGCATGTGAGCCCCGCGCAGGAACAAACACTGTCAGCTCCGATAAGGACGCAGCCTGGTTACACACAGGTGAGCGGCCCAACAGAGGGCACGTTATGAACCAAAGCAACGCTTTCAATGCGTTAAGGGCGCTAACCTGGGGTACTAGACGGTAGATCTGAGGTGGGGAAGCCAAGCCTAAAGCAACCCAAACCTACTCCTGTGCGCGCATCCGGCATATCCCACTGGAGTTTGGGGTGGGATATGCTGGATGCGCACACAGGTCTTTTGGACAAGCGTTCGTGCAGCTGGTGCCCTGGAGAGCCGAGGTCATGCACCGCATGGCTTCAACGGCAATGTCTGCGTAGGTCCGGGTGCTTAAAGCTATTAAGGAGAAAAAATCTCTAGCCAATGTCATTGTATCCCCACCAACAGCCACTGCGGTATCTGGCCCAGACCGACAGCTTGAGGAGCCAGGACACGTTCCTCCAGCTCCCCTCCGGACAGAGAAGAGATGGCACCTAGGATCACCGTTTATATTTTTGCTAAATAACATGCTACGAGCCGTGTGATTTCCTGGGGCTAGGCTCACCTCTTTGCCGCAGTAATTCCGTAAACAAACTTGACTCCGCACAGAAATGTGGCACAATAAAAAGGGACCCTTTGCTCTTGGCGTTAGTTATTCTGGAAAAGCTCGAGGAGAGTCCGGGCTAGCGTGTGTCACAGCGATGGCTGTGAGCCCACAGCAACTTCACCTCCTCGGTTATTATGCTCTCAAGGGACAGCTACAAAGATGAGAAAAGAGCTTCTGAGCTCCAGGGCCCACACCAATACACCGCTCGCTCCAGGACACAAGGCAACCGGAGTCTGGTGCTCTCTCCCGCTCCATCCTAGGAGACGAGGAATCACCGTCACTCCTCAAAAGCAGGCATTGGAGAAAATATTTTCAATTAAAGAGCACAAGTGAATGAGCTCCCACAAAGATCGAGTCCCTGCATCACTTGTCTGCTGTGTGCCAAGCCTTGTGCTGGACTCCGGAACCGTTTGTAACGCACGGAGCTGTTAAAAGAGCATAATAAAACCGCAAGCAAGCTTATAATGCCAGTTCCCCACTTTCATTAAAGCCTCCACTGATACTATGGGACCTAAGTTAGGCCAAAGAAGTAGAGCGACAGTGAGACAGAGTGAGCTAATAGGTCTGGAGACTAAAGTTCGCCCAGGGCTCACAGCAGCTCTCTAATACTCTTGGAGCTGTTCCCCCCCTGCAAATCCCAAAGCATCCATCACGCTTTGGAAAAGCCACGTTCTCACTCGGGCTTCCCTGGCTGCAAGTGAAAGGGCCGCATCACCCAGCTCTCCTCCAGGTGCTCCAGGGGAACGGGAAAAGCAGCAAAGCAATGGCAACACGAAATCAAAAGATGAGAATTATTCACACGGAATCGGCTCCCTCCACTTGTCACCCCCAACCTCCTGCTCCAGCAAAGCAGAGTCAAAAACCGCACTGGAAACAAAGCCGTCCTTTTGTTCTCTAAAGACCAGAAGTCTTTTTATATTTAAATGAAAATCTGTCAAACTAATTAAGTGAATATGTAACGGTCTCATTTTGTACTCATTAGAGAACATCGTAATGGCCATAAATTCCTCTGACGGAGCGTGTATGTGTGAACATGAATGTCTGGTAATGTCTCATCAACTCCAGGCCGGACTACGGCTTTCATCTTTAGGTTAGACCTTGTAAGACAAACAAAAGCCCCAGTATTGCTTAAATGAGATGCAAAGTGCTATGTTACAGCAATATTATAAGCGTGATTCTTGTGCACACAAACAAACGGGGGGACTGGGGGGGACGGTTCCCACCGTGCCAGCAATGTGGCCCTCGGGTCGCTCTGCAACGCGGCGCATTGTCCGGGATGATGTACAATTTTCTGCTTGAGGATATATGGGCAATACAGCTGTTGCCGTGGCTTGCTCTGAATATACCCAGGGACGACGTCAATGGGATGCGGCGTTCCTGGCATTTTTTTGCTGCTCGATATCCATAGATAAAAGGAAGAGAAAGGACCAAAGAAAGAGGGACAAGCGGCGCTGACATAAACTCGCGTATATTTTATCTTATTTATAATTCACGTTATTTTCCACCCCTTTGTCTTTAGCAAAGAAACTTTCCTCACGTGCTGATGACGGGTAACTTGTGCAAGGAAACCGGGCTGGAATGAAAACAGATCCCAGATGGCCTTAAACAAACGCAGGGGGAAAAAATCAGCATCCAAGACCATCTAACGCTACATGTTGCGGCTGAGGTGGAAAATATTCGAGAACACGAAGGATTCTGGAGACTTTCTGCAGCCAGAAATACGAATGGCCTGTAGTTCAAGCTGGCAGCCAACAGACCACGGTCCTCAACTGCTGAAAAAACGTTTCTGGGGAGGAAGAAGAGACTGAAGATGAAGGGAGCATTGCAGAACCCGTAACGATACCCACAGTGGCTCACAGAAGAAATCGGCATGACCGAAGACACCAAGTGCTTGATTTCAAGTATTGTTTCCTTTGCCTGACTCCCCTAGTTCTTCTGCAGGTCATTCACTGGAAGGGAAAGGCTGGAAGAGCGCGGTTATGGCCGAGCAAGCTCCCGACTAAAGGTAAAGCCCAAATCTCTTGCTGCAGAAGCCGTTTCCCCCGAATGAGATCAAAAATAAGAGAAAGCGTAGGAGGTGAAAGGCTAATGGCTCCCGAAAATAGTTCAGGATAGATAGGGCTGAGATTACTTCTTCGAACAACGTTTCTCTCATGAAAAGCAGGTAGGTATCGGATTTTAATGACTTGTTTTTTCCCATCTCGGTAGGGCCAGGAAGACTTTACTCCCTGTTCTCCACCGCCGCCTTGCAGAAGAAATGCTTTGCCTGCCTTCTTATCACGGTTAAACGATACCCACACTTGAAAGCAGGATTTTTACCCTTCTCTACAACCTTCGGCAAATACACCCGGTTCTCAGAGAGCTGACAGGAAGGCAAATCACCCACTGCAAAGTGACAGCCGTCGAGCGATAATAAATACCAGTAACAGGGAGAGTTCCATCGCCCACCGTGTACCTATCAGCTTTCACTGAAACTGTACCCTCCTCCTGTGATCAATCCGCTGCTGAGAGCTGCGCGCCCAGCTTCAAACGCAGCCTCGAGCAGCGGGGGGGGTTCTGCTGGGAGCAAACGGCAGGAATGAGGCCACAGTTACTCGACAGCAGGAGAAAAGGTTAACGTGTGGGGAGAAAAGAAGTGTGCGCTTCAGAAGTGAGTTTCCAAGGGAAACGAAGGCCCTTTCACTCAGACAGACAGACAGACAGACAGTTCCCGTGCAGAAGTGGTCTCTCTCTTGTCAAGAAGGGCGGTTGGGTGGCTACAAATCCACCGGAGGCTTTCCTGAACTCACCTCACTGCAAATATTGATTTGAATAGCACGAGAGTTTGGCAATTAACAATAAATTACACACAGCGGCGGATGCTCCGAGCTCAGAAAGGAAAACGCCTCCCCAGCCAACCACCAGCCGAGCTCCAAAGGACCCTTTCTCCTCTGGCACGCATTGCTCTGCGGCAGGAATCCCAGCGCCGGTCCTGCTTATTCATGAGGACGCGCAAGCAGGAGCGGCAAAGAGGGCCGGGAGGAATTTCTTTATGAAGAAGAAGAAAAAAGCAGCCCCATTCCTGAGACGCTGTTGCTATGGGCCCGCGGGGCTCACAACAGATGGCAGCGAGAGCCATCCCTGCGCCCGGCTCTGAAGCTGTCCGCTCAAGCATACCACGCGCATTCCCCACATACCTCCGGCCCCGCGGCTTCGGCACAGGGCGGCCTGGCCCCCTCGACGCCCCGCCGACCTCTCCCCTCGAGGTGCCCGCAGCAAGCGGGGCGACATTCGGTCCTCCTGCCCGCGCTGCCCTCCGCCGTCCCTCTCCATCCCTGCGTTCTGGGTTGTGATCAGCAATTTCAGTGCTTTATCGTCTGAGAGTTTGAATCGCCGGGAGAAAGCCGTTTGTTAAGCAGAGTCTCGGTCCCGGACACTGCCCATTCCTGCATCCTCACACCGATCTGAACCAGGGTGGGAGAGAACGCAGCCCCTCAGGGCCTGATCCGGACCGGGGCTGTGCATCTTCCTCCTCCCTGGGCGGAGAAGGCAGCAGCCTCCAGGGTCACGGCTTGAGGTGAGGGAGGCTGGACGGAGGCCGCGGCATCGTTCTCGCCGCAGAGGACATCGTCACGTCCAACACACTTTAGAGGAGCACAGTTCAGAGCCACGGTCACTGCCAGGAAGGACTCACTGTCTGACGGGCGTTATTAACAGCCAAAAAGTGTGAGAGAAAGTGTGCAGAGGGAAAACAATGTAAAGATGGGGCAAGAGATGGAGGAAATGCAATATAAAGAGGGCGTAAGAGAGGTACCAGGCGATGTCCAGGTATACGGAAGAGAGACACCAGCAGCAGCACCAACGAACTCCAGGTACAGCACGGTGCTGTGCTGCTCCATCGAGCCTACTGTAGGGCAAGAGCACCTGCAGGAGCCCCCAAAACACGCAAAACCCTGTTGAGAAGTCCCCACTGCTGGGCAGCCCGTGGTCTCAGCCTTCCTCCCTGCACCCTGCAAGAAATCCACGCGTTGCCTCTGACCGCTCAGCAAAGCCCTCCCGGCTCCCGCGGCACGAGCGGGCGAGGAAAAGGCAATCCCGCACGCAGGCTGGACTCTGAACCCTACCGTTCTGGTCTCCTACACCCAAACAAGAGCCCTCTTGGCTCTGCAGTGAGGAACTGGAATGTGATTTGCCTGCCGCTTGCTGATCACACGTAAGAGGGCTCTTTGGGGCTTATTTGCATTTGGCTGCTGGAGTCACTGCTTTTTAGTTCTTTTTCAGAGGGAGGGGATGGGGGGTTTTCCACCACGATGGAGACAAAGCGGCAGATGCTGTAGGCTAACCATGCTCCTGGGCTGCTCCGGGGCGGCCTGGGAGGCAGGTTCAGCCAAGATCCTTCACCGCTCTCCTTGCCTGACCCTCCTCAACGTTGTCCTTCCGAAGCACCGGGGGAGAAATTATCTTCTGCTTCGTTTTTCTTCGGATGCAGGCAAGCAGCAAGCCTGAAGTTTGAGGAAAGAGCGTGACTTCTGCTAGGAGTCGGTTTGTGCGACTGCATGTGCAGCCTTTTCTGTGCAGGCATGCAGGAAATTCTCCCTCCCTCTCGCACACACAATGGTTTAGATTTGGTATTTATGAGCTTAAGTCAGAAATAAAGGAGGAATGAAGTTTCCAGGTGGCTCTTTCTTTCTTTAATCTTTCCTATGTTTCTCCCTCTCTTTTCTATCAGTCTTTAATCAAATTCCTGCTGTTACTTTTATTGAACAAAGGAGACGCTGGCACAGCCCCGAAGCGCCTGTGCACAGGGGTTGCCCTCTAACAGCCAAGTTGCTACCGTTTATTGTTAAATGGCCCCCGCAGGCTGTGATTTCTAAAAAGCAGAAAGAAATGTCTAGGTTTTGGCAACTGAGGTAATTGTTAATATCTGGTATTTCTTCAGCCGCTTGGGTTTGTGTGAGGTATTGCCTTTAACCCTTCGAAGGCTTCAGAAAGACTTCTCTTGGAGAGACTATAAAACGGACCAGAGAAAATGGTAACATCACCTCTAGATGATTTTTTCAAGTCACCTGAAGGAGGCAACCCCTAAATCTCTTTAATTCAGGCATCTCTTCAAATTTCAGACCCTATGTACACCACCATTCTTCACACTATATAACAGAGAGCCCTGAATGACTCTGCACCAATTGATCCCAGGAACAGAGAAGAAATATAGGCCTGGCTCATCTGCAACCTGATACGAAGACCACAGGAGATGTCAAATCGCTCAAGCAGGTAGTGGATTAGGACCCAAGCTAATCCCCTGCCTGTACATGATTATCTGCACTCATTTAGAACCGCACGCTTCGTCTGCGGCCCTGCCTGCCTGCAGTCCCCCTCCGGAGAGAGTCACGGCCTGCGAGAGATGCGAGCGGGGAACAGAGCTCCCTGCAGCCCTGCGGGTGGGTCCTGCAGTGAAGGACAGGAGCTTCCTCGCACACTGCAGCCTGGGAGCACGGCCGCCCCTGCAGGCATCAGGTCTTGCCTCAGGGTGACGGGACCGTGCTGTAAAACAGCCTCTCCCTACGCGCTGTGGATCTCGGTCAGCTCCGCTGCCTCAGGAGTCTCGAGGCTACTCACAAGCCAACCAGTTTTGCCCTCGACGGCAGGTGCTCCAGCAAACGTACGCGGGCTCCCCGTGCACAAGTCCTCCTGAGATGGGACAGCCGGCTTGGGAGAGGCCACTGGGGTGCTCCAAGGCCTGAAGCCGACAGCTCATGGGCGGTCCTGCCCCGACCAGATGCTTCACTGAATTTGGTCTTAAAGAGCTGGCTCGGGCAAGGCAAAAGGAGGAAATCTGAGGCAATCTAAAGTGACTGGCAACTCGCTCCTCTAACTAGTTTGAGTTTATTGCCAAAATCCCCCTGCTCCTTAAATACTGGAATAATTAGAGCGCATCAGGCAAGGCAGCGAGCTGGACTCACAAGCCGTGGCTGTGTCTGTGCTGCAGAACAGGCTGCTTCAAGTTGATTTTCTTCAGCAGATCATCTACAGCCAAAAATCACTCCCTTTTGCACAGACAGGGGTACAGACCCCAATATTCCACTAGCACCGCTTCAACTTGCCTTCACCCACACTGCCGACTGTCACCAAAGGGACGGGACCACCACAGCCTAGAAAAACCACACAGTCACACCCATTTCAGCCGAAGCACACAGCTAAAGGTTTGGCCGAAATACACAAAAAAACCGTCAAACAAAGCTAAAGGTGAAGAGAACCTAATAGCAATGAAGCAGGTAATGAGTTGAAAGGTAGCTAATGGGTTTACTAAAGGAGTTGATGTCTCAGGAAATAATCAGAATCAAAGTTCAGTGAACTCAGTTTTATGATTCACAACCAATCTGAAAGGGCGTGTAGGTGTGGGTCACAGACAACAGGTCTGCAGCAGATGGAATCGTGTGCAGGCCCATACTGGAGCTACACTGATCGCCAGCACGCAGGAACCGGCCTCTTTCACATCCTCTCTCTGCTGTCTGCAACGTCAGCCTATAAATCAAATGAGAACACACGGGGAGCCCCTCGGTATCAAACAGGGACACCGAGCGCTGCCAGGCACAACACCCACTTGGAACAGCCCTCAGGTTGGAAAAGGTGGAGGGCAAAAAGTGCCGCTTAGGTGGGCAGAGACTCCTCCAGTCTATAAAACTGTAAAGTGCACCTGACACATCACGGCGTGCAGGTGAGTCAGCCCCTCTGCTCCTGAGCCTCGGCGTCCCAAGAGCTTGGGAGCATTACCAGCACCCTCTGACACCAGGGCAGGGAACGGCCTTCAACACGCTGCACCACTGGGGAGGCTCTCCAGGTCCACCTCCCCTGCGAGCTCCTGCTGCATTTCTAGCCTCAAGCCCGGTAGATTTGCTTGCACCGCTCCACACCTTCACTCGAGCAGCAGCACGGTGCTGGCTCCTCTTTGCTGTGAGCTCGCTTACGAGAGCAGCTGAAAAATCCCCACCGACACTGCCTGGACACTCGCTTGCTCTGAAGTTTACGATGCTCACGACATTTAGGACCAAGGGGGCCCTCAAGACTCCTTGTCCTCCCTCTGCCAAAGCCCCGCCGCAAGGTCCCGCTGCCTGCGCAGGCACAAAGCCGTGCCCGCCTTGCTTTGCTGGAGCTCTTGAGAAGCCGCTTACCTTCTGAGATACCCGAGCGAGCCTCGGGCGTTCCATCCTTGCGGCAGAGGCAGCCTGGTGCGCGGCGAGCGCGATCCTCGGGAAGAGGAGGCACAGGAGCGGAGCGATGAAGAGCGCGAGTCGCAGATACAGGTGCTGGGCGCTGAGGCACCTCGGGACTAAGCTCGCAGGAAAAAGCAGGAGGTTTGCTCAGCAGAGGCAGCTCAGATTACTGCCCTCCTCCCAAGCAGTCGTCAGCAGGCCTGACAGGCAGGAGCAGAGAGCGTGAGGAAAGGGGAAATTTGCTGAGTGAAAGTGCCAGCCAGCTCTGTCCCGGCTCCCCGCAGCCTGGGGCTTGGCCCCTCTCACCACTGACGCTGGGCTTCGCGGCGAGAGAGGAGAAAAGAAACTTCCATAAAGAAGTCTTTTCAGCCACCCAGGAATTGGTTATTGTTCCTCTGGAAATTCACCCCTCAAATTTCATTGGAAACGTGCGATCGGGAGGGAGGGATAAAACCCAGGGTGGGCGAGAGATGCGGCGGCGACGCTGGTCCCTGTTGCCCACTGGTCTGCAAGACAGGGCTCAACAACTTGACCGCGGGTTGAGGTGTTCTGGCCAGGTGCACAGGGGTGAAAGCTCCTTCCGCGCCCGCAGGCAGGCTGCCTCCCCTGCAGACAGGAAGGCTCGTGCATATAAAAGACCACTCGATACCGTCTGCGCTGTTTCTGCTCTTCATTATTCTTTTGACTGCGGTATTCCGTTTATCCAGCCACACGGGACAGCAATACCAAGGGATCTGGACGACCCGTACAAGTCCGTTCACGGAAAAATGAGAAGTAGCTGCAGCGCTGCTACACCCCAGCATCTGTTTTACTGCAGTCCAGCCAGGCAGGCTCAATTCAGATCAGCGGGGTTATGTTAGTGTTCATTAGCCTTCCCCGAGCCCACCTCCCTGCCAGAGGAAACCCTGGATCAAGCAGGAAAAACACGGAAAAGTCCTAGAGAAATTGTTTTCTATTCCGGGCTAACTCGTGTGGCCGAGCAAAACGGATATTTACCCCGGCTAAGGATCCACATCAGCACGTACCAACGCCACGCATCTACCCAGCCCCTTAGACATCGGTATTTACAGTCAGCTCTTGAAATCAACGCCACGCAGCCGCAGCTTCTCACAACGAAGACGACGCAAAGCAGTTATCCTCAGTCGTCCCCCAGCAGCTGCCCTGGGAAGCTGTCAGCCCGCAGCCCCTTGCACCTGGACAGGTAACCAGAGCCCCGGCAAGCCCAGGGATCTGCCCCATCCACAAAAGGTCAGCCGAGACTCGACCCCAGACAGAGACGCGAGGCACGGATCGCCCCGAGAACACACGCTTGTTTGTTCGAGTTTTCCTCCTCTCGCCATCTGATCCAGCTCTAACTTAATCCTCAGGAAATTCCAAAAGAAGGAGATTCACACCCTACAAAGTGCTTTGCAGGGCACTGGCAGAGGCTTCCCAGCTTTTCTGCCATCACTCTGACGGATCAAACCCCAGCTTGAGGAAGGCAAAATACCCCTAATGAAAGGGGGAGCCGATGCGGAGCGGCAGTGCCTAGAAATCGCTCCACTTCTAACGCATTTACAGGTGAGGGCTCAGTCTTTAATGTCCCATATAGGATAACACATTATGGTGGCTGGCTTCTTTTTTTCCCCAAGACATTTTTCCACTGTCCCCATCACCGGCCTAAACCTTTTCTCCCCAAATCCCATCTAGATCTTCTCCACATTCCCTACTCACTGTGGGGAAATTCCTAGAAGCCTGGCAGTCCTACGCCGTAGCTAATTAAATCCTAGGCAGAAGCCTGTTGCCAGCGATTTCCAAATTCTTCTGCTCACCTCTCAGCTGTCTGCCTCGTGTTTCGCACTGACCCTTCCTAAGGAGACAGGAACTGCAAACATCTTGCCGAATTCACAGGAAAGCCCTCTAATGAAACACTGACGCCTGAGATCAGACTGCCCGGTTTGATCCAGCACACAAGCAAACTTTCAAGACTTTACTTACCTGGGAACAGGGTGCACAGACCGCGGAAATACCATTCAACGGGTCAGACCCTGAGGGGCTTGGACTGGTCGCACCCATTTGCACCAGCTGAGGAGCCGTCTCCTCGTGTTAGACTCCAGCTGAAGGCTCTTTTTTTGAGTGTGAAAAAGACGCCCTTTAAACGAACCTCTCCCTGTCCCGAGATCTCGCACAACAGAGCATCGGTGACAGCCGGCAGCCAGGGAGCTGAGAAACAAGGAGCCACGACCGAGGGCACACTGGAAAGCTGTGGAGGAGGTCACCACCAGCGCCAGTCAGCAGACCACCCTGCCAGCCCTCTGCGCTGTTAATGCCAGCTTTGGCCTTTCCAGCTGTCGAGCTTAAAAGTCCCATGTGCACGGAAGCTTCCTTCCTCCCGTTCCCCCGGTTATCTGAACAAAAACCAGGCAGAGCAGCTCTTTGGGAACGCGCTCCTGCGCTGCTACAGAGCGGGGTGGGAGCCAAGGTCTGCTCTGATTCATTTCATTCACTAAACTCGGATTTATTCGATGCAATTTTTTGGCACGCTGTCAAATACGACACAAAATTATACTAGTGTCATAAGAGGAAAGGATTAGGCCACAGAGTTCTTTGAAAAACCGTGCTGGCGCTTGCCTTTCTGTCAAAATGCCAGCACTTCCCCTCTCTCTAGGAACAGCCCGTTTTCTCCTGGGCAGTGAGGGCAATCGCTGCGCAGTGAGGGGCTGAGCCAAAGCCTTTCTGAGGCTCTGGGAATCTTTCCACCCATCTCCGTGGGCTCGAAGCGGCTCTGAGCCTCAGCTGTCAGTCGTACTGACATCTTTCTCCCGCACTTCAACACTCGCATAAGGTAATTCATCAGGTAGAGTGGAAGACCCTTTTTTTTTAAAGAAAAAAAAGCTGTAGTTACAGCCGTACACTGCCAAAAGAGCTTTGCAGCTACGGCAGAGGTGTAAGTATTCAGGATGTCTGGGTTGGATTCCCGAGCTTGCCACAGAGGCCTTTAAAGGAGTTGATTAGAGAGAGATTTGCCTGAAAACCCAACACCGGCCACGCTGCAGCAGAGCAGAGGTCCATGCGGCCCAGCACCTCCTCCCTGGCAGCACCTGAGAGCAGACCGGTCAAGAAGAGCAGAAACGATACACTCGCACGTCCAGCTTCCTCCTAGCAGTCTGCAGCGACTGCGTAAGCGTGAGATGCCCCTGGCTCTTAGCAGCAGGTTTTCATCTGCCACGGGACTCGGGTTTCCCTGAGCGCATCCCTGGGTGTCAGGGATGTGCCAAGGGAAAAAGCCAAATAACCCAAGCGACGCGGGGAATCTGTAGGGGAGCATGAAAACCAACACACAGATTACAGTTATAGCCAAGGATAAGCTTAATCCTTTTTTTGGACAGGTTTTAGCACAACAGGAAAACGAGGATAATGTTTTCTATCCCCGCTCCTCCTTTATGGGACTTGTATTTTTCGCCTGAGGCTCTTTGCGATGGCAAAGGAACTTCGCCGGCGCTGCGAAGCTTGAGGCAGACGCGAGCCGCCAACCGCTGACACCGCACCTAGAAAGTCATCTGCCTTGAATCCCGATCCTTGCCGTGTTTGTGTCTCCCCGTTTACTTACACCTCACTACAGAGCTGCCCCAGAAAGAGAGAGGTGACGCAGCCAAATGGCCTTCGCTCTACAGAAGACAGACCACAAGAACGGGGCAATTTTTACTTGCTGTTCCACCGGCACATTTTAATAGAGCTTTGCATTCATTAACCGAGACCGACGCTGGATCCACGAGTTTAAAGAATCAAAGGCCTGAATTGGGACCTGAGGCACCTCGTCCGAACTCCACTCCGGTCAACGGAGCTGCTTTACGCCCACCTCTTCAGCACAGGGCCCAAAGCGCCCGCGGCAAGCTCGCTGCCCAGCGCACCGAGTCTCACCGAGAACGACTTCACGCCTTCCCCTCTGCCCTCCCTGCGCCCGGCAGCGGCAAACGCCACAGCAGCTCTAAGGAACGGCTTTGGGAGGCCTTCGTTCAAACCGTGTTTGTGTGAGAAAGGGTGCCTGAGAGTTGCTGGTTCCCTTCAGCGTGATACGCGCGCAACAGCTACATTTGCCATCATGCCTCAGCGATCTAATTGCTGCTGTTACCAACACGTTGAATGTAGAACTATGTAAACAGTGTGAGGCTCTGACAGCCATTCTTGCTTACTGACCTGTGGAAAAGTCTATTTTTGGCAACTGCTGTAGGCCACTGTGGTCGTGTAAGGCAGACAAGGCAATGCCCACATTCGGAGCCTTATCTTCAGCCCATACAAGCAGGCACAACACAATTAGATCGAGCTGATACCACTGAAAAGGCCTCGGTCTTTTCATAACGGCACCCAGCTCTGGCTAGACACTGAAGTTGGGGGTGAAGCGACGGCAAAAAAGTTGGAAAAAATAACCCGTCTTTCCCAGTTAACAGCCAAGCCTTATTTCTGGGGCTTGTAGATTCAGCTTTCAAATAGTCTCGTCCAGCTGGTTAAAGATCAACCGAGTGTCAAAACCCACCTAAGGTGGTTTGCTAAGGACAGCAGGCAAGCCTGCCGCTACAACGTCCAACAAACTGGTCTCTCCAGTTTCTCGTAGTGATTCACACCTCCCAAACCGGCAAACCCTGAGCAAAAAGATCTCCCCAGCATCAGCCTGTGCGCTCCCCAGGCTTGATGGAGCAGGCTGGGCTCACACCCACAGGGAGAGACGTTTGTCACCAGCAGGGATGTAGACAGACAAGGATTATCTTGGGAAATACTTCTGGAGACCTCCCTTCTGAGGACCTAGCTCCTCGGCTCACTCCCGCGGGCTGTCACCAGCGGGGCGATACTTGTTTGCTCTTCCCTGCAGCACATGCTACCTTGTCTCCGCGCCCAGTGGTACTTGTAAAGGCTGTTCCCTCGCTGCCTCTGTTCACAGGCGGCAGTTGGATCTGGCTGCAGGATGGAACGCTGGAGCAGCGGTGTGCGTTCTGCCCAACGGCTCAGGTATGAGATAGATCAGAAGGAAATGAAGGTGCTTGCTTCTGGGCCAGCAGAGGAAAGTGTCTCGAAAAGCCCCGTGTTAAAAAGCGGGGAAGGAGCAAACGGGTAATTTTGTTCTACAGTTCTAAACGTCTTAAGAATCAGATGGCAGGAAAAGGACTAAAGCGGACCACCGAGCCAGATCCACCTTGCCGGCGGCAAGCACACAAGAGATCGCAGCAGGAGGATACGTGAGGCGGGGAGCTGTAACTCAGCTTAGCAGGGGCTGGAAAGTGCTCCTAAGGTGCACTCAGTAAGATCTTGTAACTCCCGGATGTGCAGAGTCGCTCTCACTCTGGCTGACTCTGGCTTGGGTACAAAGAAGGGAGAAGGATCAGCAAGCTTCCTCCTAGCACACCAGCTACAGACCCGAGGTCTGCAGGAATGAACAAATACTGTCTGACTCTATTGTCCTGGAAATGAAAGGGCAGAACAAGTGCAGGGAGGTGGCAAGGAATGGGCTGAAAGAAAAGGACTAGCTTTAGGAGGAGCCTTTTGACCAAGTGAGACACGAGCAGCCCTGTTAGAGGAGCAGAGAAGCTGAATGTTTGAAAACCGCCATTGATGGCTCCTGAGCTGAGGAGGAGGCAAGTAAAGCGCAGCTAGAAAGATTCCATGAAAAATCCTTTAACGGTTATCTCCCAACGAAGGTTCGCCTTGGGGAAAGGGAACTGTCTTTCCTCCACGCTAGGGTTCATGTGGTCATCCTCCGCCTCTGCCCTGCTGTAAGCCCATGAGCAAGGAAGCAGAAAGCGTCTAAAGGGACAACTCTACATGTGTCTCCTACTGCAAGTTCCTCCCTGCTGTCAGCAGGTTCACACAGGAGCAAAAGGCAGGCTACGGTCCTCACGTACTAATCACTCTGGTACTGGTTATTTAGTTACAACCATTCATTAACCAAAGGTTAATTTAGGCGTTCGGTCCTAAAATAAAAACCGAGATTAAATAGCGAGCTGAGTCTGCTCCGTGGGCTACACAAGCGCGTGGGGCGGGGCAAGCGTATTCTGCCGTCCTCCGATTGATAGTCTCACCACAAAACATCTGAATAAAACCCCCTGTGCTTTCTGGGCATCCCCAGCACACCGCTACAGACAGAGCCCGAGGTTTTGGTTTGAAAAACAAACAATCAGACCTGCAAAAACATGCTGACCTTGAATACGCTTTGGAAAGAACCAAAAGCGCAGACACCAGCAGACTCGGCTGTCGTTTGCGTATGACTTTTGGGGGTAAAGTCCACGTCAGCGTGGGCTCGTGTCACTCCCTCAGGGTGGCTCGGGCCTGTACTGAGCTGCTTGCCTTAATTTGTTTCTTTTGCATCTTGCCTCATTTCATGTCATCTTGTTGGACACCGTTATTTAATGCAGAAATTCACCTTCCCCTCGCTGCTTTCCTCTCTCTCCCCATTCTCCTCTGGGATCCTTCTTTGATCCCTTTCTCTCCCACTATCCTTGCAGCACTGGAGACAAAACCTGTCTCCGCCCTTGCCACCAGCTGGCCAGGGTGCTGAGTCTTGCCACCTTTGGTGATGGGGAGAATTCTGTGACTGTCAGGACCTCAAATTTTTGTTCTTTTGCTGCTTTCACGCCAGCTCGGCAGGGTCAGCTGGGACTGTATCAAATTGCCTGGACTGAAGGCTGGGCTCTCAGCTCTTAATTGCAGTTTTTCTGTTCCACGTTTATGGACTGTCGCTGAGCTCTAAACGCGCACGAAGGGCTTAAAGTACCTTGGTAAGGGCAGAGCACGTGAACGTAATACCTCGTAAAGTTCAGGGGCCTGATCTCTCCAAGCGGTGATGAAATGAAATGATGAAAGGCTCCGAACCAAATGTTCTTCCAGTTCGCTATGGTATTCCAAACGAGGAAAACATCAAATAGCCTCGCAGGCTCATTACAGAGGAAAAGAAGAGGTGAAAAGGTCTCGGGAACTTAAAAATAACGGAGAGAGAAACTATTACATTACACTGAGAAGTGTAATTTTGGAACATAAACCACCGCTGTCTGATGGTGGATTTTTTCAGAGGTGGACCACCTCCTCTTTCAATAACTTATCAACCGTAACGAGAACCATGTGACTGATGCCCACTGGGACCGCTCTGCCTCTCCGCGTTCCTACTACTTGAGAAAAACCCCGCTTCAACTCCAGACCCAAACATCTCTGATTGAAAATGCGCATCAAGATCCAAGTTCTGTGTCCTGACCCGAAGAAGATAAGCGCCTTCATTATTCGTGTCACCACAGAGGATCCGCACAATCGGCCGAGTTCCGCTCAGCACGCCGCCAAAGCCGGCACGCTGGCGTCGCTACTCGTTACCATCCACGAGGCCTCTGACAGCCAGGAAACGGCGACACGGGACACGTGCGAGCTCGCTCATTCCATGAGAGCACAGGGGCTGTGGCCCAAAGGACGCTCCTCCCTCTCTAGGTCACAGCCTGAGCCCGGTATTGGTCGGGCCGCTCTCCGCCAGCCCAGCCACTCCATCACCCACCTGCAGAACACGAAGCAGCTCCAAAACTCGCTGAGGCCAGTGGAAACCTTTCTGCTGTCACAGCAACAGTGATAACATGCAGCAAATGAGGCAAGAGCTGTGGACAGAACGGCCGCCCTTTCCCGGGGCGCCCCAAGCACTTTGAAGGAAGATGGGACCGCTTGTAAATCACCAAAGAGGAATCCCAGGACTGTCAGCAGCGCGAGAGATCTGGATAAGGATTTCACATGCTCGGATGTGTCAGTGACAAGGGAATTATAGAAATGTTGGCCGAAAAGAACAAACATTTGCCCTTGAGCTCAGGCCTGTGTGCTTAAAACAAGGCTTGTGCAAGATCAGGGCACGTCACCGGCCCTCAGCTGGAGACGGGAGGGGAACGGCTGTGACAGTGTGCGGGGCAGAAGAGAGGGAGGGCAGGCGTGCTGGGCCTTGCCTACCTGCGCACGACCAGCTTCAGCTTCTTGTAGGACCCTTTAACCAAGGAGATGGCTTCTCTCCTGGAGCTGCTGAGTTCCACCTCATTGATGTTCACCACCTCGTCACCGGCCTGCAGCTTGGAAGGCAGGGAGTCCGCTTTACCTCCCTCTTCGATCTGCACAGGGAAGAGAGGAGAAAGAACAGGTGAGGCCCGCCTGCCACAGTCTGGCCACCACGCGCAGAGCTGAGCGCGCATCTCTGCCGAAGGATTTGGGTCTGCCAGCCCCGGACTCAGCTCTCTGCCTAAGAAACGTTGTCTCCCTCTGCCAGTCAGCCTCTGCAAAGCTCTGTGCTTGCCCCCCCTACCCTTCATACAGATGGAAGCTGGGGATCAGCAGCCAAATTGATTCTGCCAAGAAGCACTGTTTTGAATTAGCCTGAAGTGTCTTTGGTATTTGGAAGCAGCAAACGCCAGTGGAACGGCCACGGAACGCCTCCTGATAAGAGCACCCAGGCACAAGCCCAAGGGCAAAGCCGGGACTGGAAGGGCTTGGATGTGATTTTTTAGTCCGAGCTCCTCCTCGTCATCTAGCTGGCTGCTTAACAACAGCCTCTTGCTTGCTGGCCAGCAACCCAGCAGATGCACGTAGGTGTATGCGGCTAACGACACGCAGCACCTCTGCGGGGTTTTTCAGGCAGGGATTTAAAGAAAGTAGACAGTTATTTTGACTCGATGAGCAAGTAAGTACCCCGCTCAAGGCTACGTAGTGGCAAAGCTAGAAGGAGAATCCTCTGTTTCACACGGTCCATCACGTACATTGCGCAGTCCTTCGCGCACGTTGATTCTCCACCAGTGTCCCGGCAGAAACACGCCAAGTCTGTGAAGAACTAAGAGACGAGGCAGAGGACAAGACAAGTTGGCCCAGAGCCTCTAAAACTCAGCCTTGTGCACTAAAGCACTCCCTCTCTGCAAAGGCATTGCAGCAGAGCGGAGGACGAGGTTACGGACGGGTTAACGCGCTGCAAACCCTGACTTTCCGGAAATTCGGGAGTGCCACGGATACGGCTTTTATTGCAAAACCTGCCACCGCAAAATCTGATATTCAAAGCACCTGGCAGCCGCCGCGACCCGGGTTAGCAACTGTCGGGCGACCCACCGTTAGGTACATCATCTCCCGGCACATTAGAGTTATAATCCCTTCCTTCAGGCCCTCACCATCCCAGACGTCACGGGGAGACGAAGAAAGGTATCGGAATCGGATGAAGGCTCTGATCCAGGCAGGGGAAGGGCTGCTCTTTGCAGGGGTACCAATTTCCGAGCACTGAAATTGCACACACGCTTCTGGAAGTTATCTTCATTTCGAGTCGTGCCAGACAAAGTGTAATTGAGCCCTAACCCAGACGTGTAACTCAGCACATGCAGACGCGTTACCCACATTTTGAGCAGAACATTAGTTTCGGTGTTGAATGGTGACTTCTCCCAGGCAAAGCTGGTCTGTTCTTCTGAACAATAGTATTCCAGCTCATGTACCTTCTAAAAGTGACTTCCACAAACATTAGCTCATAAATTCCCTGAACCCCCTACAAAGGTAGGTAAAAATCATTGTCATTCATCCTACCAGGAAGTCATTCCACTGATGAATGAGTTTTTTCTTTTCTTCTTAAGAATGGATAAAACCACAGGAATGAACTTCATCTAAAGAGCCTTGTATCACAACTACCAGGAAGGGTGAGAGATGAAACATTAGCCCTTGCTGCCAGCTTAAAAAAAAAAAAAAAAAAGAGTGAAAAATGCAGCGTGGCTCCGGCTTGTTGCTGCTGTGAAGGAAATGAGTGCAATGAAACACAGTCGAGGGGGATACTGCAGGTTAGATGAACTGGGGATACAGGCAGCAGAAGGGATTCGGGTGGTTTTGATTTATTATATTAGATCGCATATAATGGAGAAAAGGCATTCTCAGAAAAGTATCTCCCATGACAAACATCAACTGCTTCAAAGGCTGAGACACTCATCAGAAGCGTTTGTATCAACATCTGGCAGTGCCAAAACCATATTATTTGTGTATCTAGAGAGAATGCAAATGGAGACAGGGGTTGATCTTGGGTTGTTTACATAGTTATCCGGAGGAAAAGAGTCACAGCAGGCCTGGGACCCGGCCCTGCTGCTCCCACAGTCAGAAAGGCATACGGACTCCCAAGGTTCCACCAAAAGCCCGGGAGCAAGGCACCGGCTCCCAGAGGAAGGCTCAGACGCTCCGCGTTCATTTCTTCTCTCTGAATGCCTCTGAAAATATTTGTGTTTAAGGAGTGGTGATATTTGAGGGAAGGACTGAATGATTCAAACAAAACAAGCTGCGCTATAAACACAAAGCTCTAGCTCCGCACCGTGCAAGGATTCTCAACAAAACAAACAATCCTGGGGGAAAGTGTAACCTATAGAAGCGCACACCTGCTTCAGCGGGCAAGGCTGAGGGAAGTCACGGAGGGGACTCTGCGGCTCCCTGATGTGCTCGGCAGCCTCGGCGGGAAGGTGACGGCAAAGCCGCGCACGCCCCAGCAAATCCTACGCGGGCAGGTCCCTTCTGCACGTGGCTACCTTCTCTGAACAAGCCTGTGGAGCAGGTCCCAGGGGAAAGG
>JAVSBS010003024.1:37102-79176 GCA_033124195.1 Coracias cyanogaster
GGAAAGGAAATGAGAAGGCGACTCTTCAACCGTTCTCTCCATCTTGAAAAGCCAAGTGAAATGCAGCCAGCAAACGTTCTGGGTGTAGAACTGTCGCTCATCCATCAGGAGCGGGAGGAGCCAGCGGGAGCTGGCCAGGGACAGAAGTTTTCTTCCTTTTGGCTGGATTGAGCCAAGCAGTCTGCCAAGCCGAGCTGAGAGGTGACTCTGACGAGCACCGGGAGGAGGAATACCTGAAAGCCAGGCTAGCTTCGAACTCTGTGTGCTGGGCTAAACCCTGGGGGGCTGGATTCAATGGCCCGTCTCACTGCGGGTGCTGGGAGCAGAGCCCGCTGCCCAGGCACTGCCCCGCGGGGAGAAGAACCCCTCTCCCTGAAATGAGGGGGAGCATCTGTACAGCAAAGCGCTCCCCAAGAGCAGAAAGACTCCTGCTCTCTGTGCCTCAGTTTCCCACCTGTACAACGGACACGGTTGTTACCACCTTTGGCTGCCCCGGAGCCCTTTCCTGACCATCCCCAAGGCCAGCCTCAGTCCGGGCCGTTTTCTTGCATTAGAGGAGGAGGCTTCTTGTCGTTCCACAGATCCCGCAGCAGACTTTGAACCCATCTGTTCTCCCTTTTTTTTTGGCTTACTGTAAAAGCAAGAAGTTGCTTAAGCAGATCACCAAGGATACATAAGACTTATTACGACTGCCTTTTGTTTGGTTCGCTATGGTTACTGTAGCTTCAGAGAATGCAGTCTAACCGAGCTCCTTTCTTGCTTATTTTAAAGACGTTTGCTTTATTTATTCCTCTTTTCTTTGAAGCGCTTTTGTACCAACAGATTCTCTGTAGCTTTTAAGATGGATTATTCCACCTTTGCGTCCTTTATGCTCGTCATTTCCAAACGGTAAACTCACTTGCCCAAGTTTCTCAATTGAAAAAAAAACAGCAGCAAGCAAGCAAATACGTCTGTGCGCGGTACGCAGTTAGAGGAGCGAGAGCCGTGCCACGCAGCAGGTCGGTCCAACCGCTGAGAGACACCAGGAGATGCTCTGGAACGAACCGTAAGCCAGCGTAGCTGGGTGCTGACAGAGGCGGCAGCAACTGGAATGCCAAACTACTGCCCTTTTCGTGGCGGCACTATAACGATGGGAAGGGAAGCATCACAAATGAACTGCCGGAGACGGCTGTTCAGAATTCCTGCGCTGCCGAAAAAGATTTCATAGGAATCGACGCGGTGAGAGAGGAAGAAATTTTGCTCCGCAGAGGAATTGCGAGAGGTAGCTTCCTCTGCTGCAAGGAGTCCGGGACTCACCCAGGAGGAGCACTGCAGAAAAACGCTCTCCGCTTCAGACCCCTTGTTTTCCAATCTTTCACTGGAACCATTTTCACTCCTTCCAGTGGAACGATGCATTTCCGGTGAATCTGGGGTTCATCTCTTCCTCGTCGCCCAGGAGGTCATTAGCAGGGGTGCAACCTGGGGGAAAGGGTTAAACCCGCGGTGTGCTTGAGAGAAAACACAGGGACACCGGCGGCGTCCACTTTCCAAGTCAGCACTCAAGGTTTTCATCACTTCTCGCTGCTCAGACTGGACCAGCGCACACTTAGGCCTGGGGTCTTTGGTGTGCCTGTCCCCCACGAGACGCACCAGAACCACAACCAGACCGGTGGCCTGCTGCCAGCAGCGCAGGGCAGGGCACACAGAGCCTCGCTGGGCCACGCTGGGCTTGCTCAGTAAACTTGCTGAGCACCTGATTGATTTCGGCTTCATGCTGGAGGTTTTTAAGCCCCTGTGGGGATCTGAGACGGTTCCCAAACCTAAACACAGCGTTGCAGAGCTGCTGAATGACTCCAGAGAGTATGGTGCTCCCCTTATTCAGGCTTCATGCCATGTCACAACCTGGGGGCAGCGAGTGCTTCCCAGGCCGCGGGCAGAAGTCCTTCCCCATTGTCCCCAACCTCTGTCTCACTGTGGAGAGCAGTTAAGACAATTCAATCAAAAACCAGTTGAGTCAAAGGTCTCCCCCTGGAGCCGCATCTCTGCTGGATTTCCCCATCCCTGACGTGGACACGCATCTCGAAAGAATTTAGCGACTGACATCTACTCCGAGCCAAAGAAAGCGCTCCCTAACTGGTTATTGTTTTATTCTGCAGGGAAGCAAGGAAAGGGTTTTTTCTCATAGTGCTCTGGACTGTTCTACAGTAACACTTCTGCCCCCCAGTACAAAGCGCAGTGGTGGAGAGACTAATTTATTCCAGGTAGTCCCACGAGGTTCACAGAGAAGGAATTCACCTTTAGAGGCTGAACTTCATTCAGCAGAAGAGCAAGTTAAACTCCACACTTTTGAAGGGTTATTAGTGCTACGAAATCTTTCTGAGACTTCCAAAAAAGTAATCTGTCATTTAACACAAGCAAAACGACTGGAGTGCTCCCACGCCAGCGCGGACAGAGGCTCCCTGAAGGGCCGAGACCTTTTCCAAGATCATTTACCGAGGGCAGGCACCAAAGCAAAGCGGCCGCAGGCACCAAAGCGGCAGTGAAGCTGCGGAGACGCCACTGTGCTCCGCACAGGGTGGATGCAAGTCACCGACAAGCGGCGAGAGTTCAAGGTCATTCCTAGGACCACTCTGCAGGCTGCAACACTTCCACACCTTCCCATTTCGAGGGTGATTGTTTCCTGTCCCCGGAGCAAGGCTAATCTCAGCAGTCAGCCCCTCAGCAAAAAGCGGCAAGAAGCAAATGGAAAGCAGACCGCTGGCTTCAGCTCCAAGAGATAAGAAGACATGCGCGGATAGTTTGCGTCTGACTCCTCTTGGTGACTCTAAATTCCTAAGCCAGCAGAGGAAAGACGGCTTAGCTCTTCAGATAATTTTCCACCTTCTTAAGCACAGAACTGTCAGGCTCCCACAGAGATTTTTCCATTTAAAAGTGGAAGGGGCAGGGATGGTCAAGTCTTCTGCTACCTAAAGCGCGAAGAAAGATGGACCTACGCTACGGCTTTGATTCAGGCCTTCGAGAAGCCTCCAGGACCCTTGCTGCAGCAAGACGCAAAGCTAACACCAAATGCTCTCCACCCCTCTCCATACATACGGGACAAGGAACCAAGCTGTGTTTGCTCTACGGTAACGCCTAGCGCCGTATCAGGGCCCTCCTCCACAGGCATGGCACAAACGTTATCACGGACAGTTCCTGCCCCAAGCCTTCGAGTATAACCAGACAGGCTGGACAAACAGAGGGATGGGAAACAGAGCTGGGAAAGTGTGACAACAGCAATCACAAAGACAGTGGAGAAGCTCGCTCCTGCAGCCCAGAGACAGGAGCAAGGTGGCTAGAGGACAGGAGATGGCTTCTCTCCTGGCTCTCCCAGCACTCAGCTGCCTGCTGCTCTGTGTCGGGCTGTCCGGGGAGCCAGTATCTCAAACGGAAGCTTCTTCCTACCTTCTCCTCCTGTCGTTCACAGCACACAGCAACCAGACATGGCTGCCACAGACAGAGCAGCTATGGACAAGCAGTGTCTGTGCAGGTGCAGAGCGATGCTCACCCTTTAGCAGCGTTAAAACTCGAGGGATCGCTTTCTCCTGCTCTTTCTCCGTTCCCTGCGTGAGGCCAGCTGCTATCCCCGCGAGTCTGGCCTGCAGAACACGGCCTGCCTGTGCGCACGGCCTTCAGAGAGCCTTACTTCTTTGTTCGCTGTGTGGTTTTTGCAAACAATCCATTCCAGGCGTGCCACGGAGGGTGTATTACCAGGTGATACAACTTCTGGGGCCTGGAGCACGTTAACTTGATCCTCTTTGGTCTGCAGCGATTATCAGGGCGATAGCAGCTCAAGGGGCTACAGCAACTCCTTGCCTGCTACTCCCTGTTGTATCTGATACAGCTCGCCCCTCGCCAGACCGCACAAAGCCAGGGACTGCACATGTCTGAGAGTTAATATTTGCTTTGCAGTGTGAGAGTTAAAAATAGCCGCTTGTCAAGGAGTCTGCTGGAAAGGTCTTCTGCTCTCCCCCAGACACACCCAAGGCTTCCACACTCAGGACTCCTTTTTTCACCCTGCATTGCCATCCCGCCCCCAACCTCACAGTCCTTTCTCACGTTTCTCACGAGGTTTCAATAATTAAAGCCTCAGTTCCTGTGACATTTACACAGGGAGCTCATTACAGTCAAGGCGGGGGGCTATCAAACATGTGGCCACCCAACACAGGAGGGAGCACTGCCCCAAAACCACTGCACGGCTACTGAGTTCCTGGCAGCGGTGCAGCTTGGGAGAGCACAGCAGCTGAGGATCACTGGCAACCATTCTCCAGTCGCTCCTCTTCCGCCTGAATGTTACAACCCCATGGATTTTCAGGCAACGACACCACCTGCTCCACAACCCTTTCCACAGGCAGCTGTCCAGCCCCAACTACCACCTCCAAACGGCCCTTCTGGGTGGTTGCAGGGTGTCCCTCAAACTGCGGGATGTCACGGACCAACGGCTGCTCACAAACCAAACTGGGAAATGTGCGAGGACTGGCCCACCTCAAGAAATGGCACCTTTTGGATGGAGTGCAAATAGATAGGCACGGGGACACGTCATTATTTTCTCGCTGTTGGCAGTTTCTCTTTCTTCGCATAGTCTCTTCTCGCAGCGTCACCTCATGCACCCTCCCTCCTCCTGTCCTTGCAATCTAGGAAAACAAACCAGTTGGAGATGCGCCCACAAAATTATATTTGTTACCTACTCTACGGACAAGTTTTCAGGCCTGGGGAATGGCAAGCCTAGCGTCACACAAACCTGCCATGAGACCTTCTTTGGGCTGTGTCTTTTTGGGGTAACTGGAAAATACTGCCATGTAAGAAAATCGCGCTGAGATGTACGCACCTGCGTTGGGTTGGAGAAGAAAGAAGACGGCCAACGGGCTCTCCAAGTACCGTTGGTGAGGGGCTTTTGCACCACACGATGAGACGGTGAACGTCCTGCCTTGGCAGCCTGCTCACGTTAATTCAAAACAGAAATGCCAAGAAAATCTGCCCTGCCTTCAGGTATTTGCATAAATTAGGGAGACCCAAGACGATGGGGTTTGCTGGCTACAGGAAGGGGTAGGACGGATCTCTCCTGGAGACAGATCCTTGGCCCCAGCATGGCCAGCCACTGCTTTTGATGTTTGCCACTTCTCTTTCCCTTCCCCAGTATTAACACCTCCATTATACCTGTTATAAATGGCAATAATGCTAACAGTAACGGCAACAGTAGTAACGAACCTCGAGAACTTTCCTTCCATTAGCTAATTTGACCTCTCAACACCATGGGAAGACAGCAGGAAGCGTGGTTCCTAAATTAGAGAGGAATAAAACCCGAAGCAATGTTTATGTAACCTTTGCAGGGTGACAGAAAGAATCCCACGTTAGCGCTGGGGTTGCCCTCTCTACCCTGACTGCCAGCTCACGCTGCGCGGATGCCGAGTGAGGCTTTCATTTTTCTACCCCGTCCCCAGCCTTGAGCCATTTTTTCGCACAGCAATTTTTCCCTTCTCTACAACCAAGAGGAGCTGCTCCTGGATGTCCTTCCAGCTGTATTTCTGGTTCCACACTTCTCTCCACAGTTTACATCCTTGGCTATCTGCTGTGCTCGTCCTCTCCTCGCTGTGCTGTCACTTCCCCTTCTTTCTTTTGCCCTGTATTCCCTTCTTCACCACGCTCCTCCTTCCTCCCTGAGCCTACTAATAGAAACTAACAACCACTGAATGGTCTATATCTGAGAGGAAAAAAAGAGATGATGCAGCAGAGCCACGCTCGATGAGCCGCCTGGAGCTCCTGCCAGCACTCAATAGCTGCCTAAGGGATTTAGGTATTCACTTCTCTCTCATTTTAATGAGAATCAGACATCAACGTTTTTAGGGACTCTTTGAAGATCGAAGCTCAGAGCAGCCAACAGCAATTACAACACAGCTCAAGATGAGGAGACGTGTCCTTCAGGGCGAGCGAGTACTGCTGGCATCGCTAGGAAACGAGAAGGCAGTGCTAACGGACTCTGCAGCAGTCGCTGGGCCGGCTCACCCCAGCACGGCGGCTCGATGCTTTCTGACTCGCTGCCAGGTCGCACACACTCCACAATAACCCACCGAGAATCCCCTCGCACCAGATAACGGCAACAGCGCGGCTTAGAGCGACGGTGCCAGGGGAGGAATTTTACGGTCCAAGCCACTGTCATCACATCACGCTCGGCAAACCCTTTCTTTACTCCTCTGGCCTTCTAGAATTATTAAAAAGTCTCCTCAAGTGAATCGAGTGCCCACGAAAGATGCCAGGCTCACAGCCCTGGGGATTCATTTTCCTTGCCTACAGATCAGCTCGTCCCCCTTCCTCCCTGCCCCCTTCTCCTCACCGCACCTCCGGAGCGTGTTAGCAATTTCTTGAAGGAAGAGCCTCTTGGAGACAAAAGGAAGCCTACTCCTCTGAGGTCCTCAGGGCTGCTGCTGAGATGGTCATCTCCACAGATCCAAGCACAGCAGCTGTCTTTTAAAAATGGGCATTTGTGCAGCAGGAAGTATTTCTCCTGGTGCCCCTGTGCACGCGGCCGTGGGAGCACATCGCACAAAGGCATGGCTACCCGCACGTCCAGCGGAAAAAAGCACTTCACGGCATCACCCTGGAAAGCCTTCTCTCCCCAAATCAACCCACGAAAAGAATTCCCCGGCAGCGTTTTCTGTGACACTACTGCAACCCCCCAGCAGTAAAGAATCACAATCAAATACTCGGAAATGATTGAAAGCACGGGAGGGAGAGGAGCAGGCGGTTTCAGTTCCACACAGGAAGAATTAATATCTTCAAGATCACAGCGCCCATGTGCTTCTGACCCCCATCCACCTACTGCTGTGCACACCCGACTGCGAGCGGCAGGGAGATGGAGCAACAAGCTCTGCAAGGGAGACAGACACAACTGGGGCCGGTTGTTCCAAGCCCTCCGCCTGCAGCCACTCTCCTTGTCCCCTGGTGCCACCCTGCGGCAGCTGGAAGGGGACAAGTGCTCTTCTCGGCGCTACCATCTCCCTCCTGGCTGGTGGGACTCAACTCAACGATAATAACGCAAAAACTGCCAGGGTACGCAAGGAAGCGCGTTTATTCTCTTCGACCTTAAGAGAATCCCTCCAGACGCGGGTGGCAGGGAGAGCTACTCCCTAAAGCCACCCTCACAACAGTAGGAGCAAAGACGCTGGTGCCTGTTCTCTGCCTTTCTTTTACAGGTTTCCTGACAGGTGACGCACGGGAAGAGCTCCTAGTCCTTATAAAGTCCAACGCCCGGTTTTTAGCAGAACTATTTTTAGCTGCAGTAGAGACATAAACGAATTCAGCTGCAGTTGAGGCTGAGGCAGGTCCATGTTTTGCGAGCCAGCGCTGCTGGCTGGTGCCACGGAGATGGATGAGGTAACCATACCTGGGAAACACCGGGCCCTCTGCCCGCTCCTTCTCACGCCAGGGAGCTCTTGCTCTTTAGCTCCTCCTCTGAAACTGTTTTCTGTGTGAAGGTAAGCTCAATACTCCGGCTGGATGGCTGCTAATTTTGTGGAAGCTTATATTTACACCTTGTAGGGCTCAGACCCACCAGTGTGATACGTAAATGCCTTTCTAGAGCAAGGGTTTCAAATTCTTACTCTGCCGTACATGCCAGGGAAAAGGTCGCCGCAAGCATCTCAAATACAAACTGAAAACACGCGCTGCTTTCCCGCCCTCTCCTCCGCTGGGTACCACTTCCTGCTCTCTCACAGCTCTCTCCATTTTTTTGCTGTTCTTCTGTTTCCAAAAATGTCACGGAAAATAAACTGACAGGACAAACAACCACGAGATTCCCACTACGAAGGCGATGTGAAAGGACGTGCTTGGCCGCTTGATCTCGGGAAGGAACCGGATGACGAAGGCATGTTTTCCAGGCGCACGGCTAGGCTCACCCCGGCTGTACGCCTCAGCCAGGGCAGCACGCAAAGCGACCCAACTCCTGCGTCATGAGAAGGCCCTTCTCATTCGTTGGCCTCCTCTCTTCTTGCATGTACTGCTGGGTCCTGGAGGAACCGGCATTAAAGACACAAGGGGATGTATGGATGCGTATGGGCTTAGCCGGACCACGTACAAAGAGCCCTCTAGATCCAAACATTGCACAACCCTTTTTCATTTTCTTAGCCTCAGTCTCAAGCACCGAAAAACCATATTCCTGCTTCACGCGTGATGGGAGCAGCCAAAAGCAGCCACGGGGCCTTCATGCTCTGGCAGAAGGTAAGTCAGTGTGGCAGCCAGGACCAGGCCTCCGCAGCGACGGTTCCCCGCCGACACCCATGTCACCGACTTTACAGAGCAAGCTTTTGTGACCCTGCAGCTCCGTGAAGCCCGCACGCTCAGAACGCGCCCTGGATGGGCCACAGGGGCTCGCTGCGTGTGCTCCTTACACGCTGGAAACTTCACTCTTGCCGTTCGGGGATGGGGAGGAGAAAGGAGGAGAGGGGTGCAGAAACCAGTAGAGGGGAAGGGAATGTGCCTGCTAAACCAGTCGCTGTACACTGGCTAAACAGCCTTTCTTTAATTGCCGTAGCCCCAGGGGCTGAGGCAGCAGGCGCATGTTTTTATAAGCTGATTCATACATTAACAAAAATCCCAGGACATTCCTGTAAGAGCAGAGGCATTAGGGGTACTGGGACGCTGGCCAAATTCCAGTGAAGGTAACTCCATGCCATTTCCCTACGGCCTCCCTGCCACTTCAGTGAATACAGGCGATTGTTTGAGCTCCAAGTGACTCCACCGAGTCCCTGAGGTCAGCTGCCGTACCCGCAGCGTCCTGCACGGTCCTCTGCGATACCATTCCCACTTCAAGAAGCTTTGCGGGTTGCAAAAATAGGTCCTGCGAACGACAAAAACGTCCATTCTGGCAAACAAAGCTGCAACGACAGCTTTGAGTCAAACAGGCTACAGAAAACTTCGAAGGTTGCATAAAAGTTCTAAGAGGAAAGAGCGAGTACGCGCGGAACCTCAAGAGAACTGCCTTCGCTGCGGATGTCAGCTGCCCCAAGCAGCGCCAAGACGGACGGACGTAAACGCCACGAGCCAGATGTGAGTTTACCCCCTTCGCAGCATCAGCTATCCAGTCCGGCGTCCGAGATACCACAAAGGAGACGTGTGTGAAAAAGAGTATTGTTAAACGGTCCTGATGAAGCTCGATTCCTGATCTTACCTCCCCTTCTCTCCAAGATACGGTGAGCAGGCGTTATCAGTCCCAAGGTAGCTAAAGGGATTGTAGGAAGCCCAAAAACAATCTTACTCAGTTTGTAGGAACAAATACTTTGCAACAGGTTTTGTCACAAAAGGTCCAGCCATACGTGGCAGCGCCCAAGACTGATTCCTGCTGCCGAATTCTCACAACTATCACCGTCCTGCCCAGAAGCATCAGTAAGGCGGGTGCTCAGCACCTCCTACAAAACCTTGCAAGCACAACTCACTTGAAAATTTGTCCACAGAAAGCCTCTGAAGTATCGCCTTCCTAAGATTTTAAGATGTGACCCCGAGAAAGCAGTTATGGCCTTATCCCACTGGCTTTGTCAGCTTGTAATAACTTCTGCAAGGACGTAAGTGACCCCTGCAATTTTCCTGCAGTCTGTCAGCCTTGTGAGATAGATTCCAAGATTATGCTGCCAGAGAACGCGGTTGCGAACATCCAGCATAACAACACAGGTTCCTGACTCATTAATTCCCACAGAAACCAATCCGAAACATTTTTTAGGGGGAAAAAAAAAAAAATTAAAATCCCATATTCAGCGCTAAATTTCCAAGGATTAAGAAGCTGCTGTGGTAGATGCTTGGTAAATTGTTCCACTGATCAACGGCCCCTCAGAAATAAAACCGTCTCCTAGTCAGTTAATCTAATAAACTTCCGCATATAATGAACATTTTCTCAGCATTGTCCGGAGTCATTAAACCTGGCACGTCCTCCTAAAGTACAAGTAGTAAAACACAGATGTCACGGCCAAGCTATGAGCTGACCGTGTTCTGCTCTATGTGCTCCATGAGCTGATTATTTTTCAGCTGGCTGATTTTCAGATATGAACTACAGTGATTAATAAATGAAAAGGCCCTTACCGTCCGTTCCTGTGCTCACAATCCCTCAACAATTTTGCCCCGACACTTGCCAATAAAGTTGTAACAGCTCCTAGCACACGCTTCATCGCTTACCGAGACTCATCAGCAAAACTCTGAATTTGGTAATAAAGGCAAAACCCGTTTCTTTGCCAAAGTAACCAGCTTGGGGAAGGAGAAAACACCTCGGGACTAGCAAGCAGTTGTTAACCTACCGCGAGCGGAAAATAAAGGCACGCTGCTCTTTCCTAGCTACTTGCTCAACCTATTGTTCAAACCAACGGCTGTTGCCCAAAAGCTCACAAGATGTTTAGGCCTTTTGAGATGCTCTGGTGTCTCATACTGCCCTAGTCTCAGCAACGCTTCTTCCGTTCAGGAAGCAGAGAGAAGAAATCCCTGCAGCGCAGTATGAAGGCCCGGGTCCCCACACGCACGGAGTTAGGCACCAAAACACCAGAGGTATACATCATTCCTTGCAGGTTTTAGAGTCTTACAAGAACAGAACACACCTCTAAAATCTGAATTTGACTATCTGATGGATGAGGAAGACAAAAAAGCATCCAGATCACTTAATGTGATAGGAAAATGCATTAAGACCAGTTAACAGAGCATTTTCGTTATCAGTTCAGAGCACAGTCTAAATCTAGTAGCTCTTGCATTGTCCAGCTCCGTTACCTCAGCAGAAGGCCTAGAAGTTGGCCAAAGGATTCACTGCATCCAGATGTTTTGCTGGGTTCAGGGGACTAAAGCCACGTAGGGTTGAGCTCCCCAGGCCACGTTTACTGGACTCCAAGGGCACTGGAGTTATTCTGCTTCCCTTAAGCCAGAAATGGATCTGTCGAAGACCACCCAGTTCCTTTTCTTGGCGTGTTTGAACCTCATACCTCAAAAGACGGCAAGTACCTTCAGGAGATTCGTTTTTTCCACGTCCACGGAGATTGAGGACTATGCCAGATCAGCAACCACCACAGCAGCATTTTCCATCCCTGGTAGCTTGCGATCAGCAAAGGAGAAATCCAATCCCAGCCCAGTTGGTACGGAGCTAAGGAAAGGAACCAAAAGAGAACTTGCCGGTTCAGTGACCTCTGTTACTCAGCGAACCACCTGCTTCTCTCGTCAGAAAGCACAAGCTCCCGCTGCCTTCCTTCTCCCACTGTTGTTCCCTGAGCACCGTGAGCTAACCGCTCACAAACACCTTTTGTGGAGCCTGGATTCTGCTCCTCCCGGGTGATATTTACTCAGTAGCTTTCACAAACGCTCCAGGACAAAGACGAAGCGCTAAGGAGCATCTCGCGACTGCCATTTCAGCCCCACGCTCACCCTCATCCCTGACTATCGGCTCTCCGCACGTCCCCACCAGCTGCCCTTCCAGCGCGGAAAGGCCTCGCGAGAGCGCTGACGCATTTGGCAATTCCTCCTCTTTGTCTGGAGTGTCGGGTTAAGGCGGACGGTAGATACGCTAAGTGGCGACGCTGATGCTTGACAATGCTTCTTCACCTTCTCGCAAGGAGGAGAAAGAATCACAGAAGAATACTATCTGCTAATAAAGCAGACGGTGAGCAGTTATTAAAGCCGGGTTTCGAGGACTCTATTAAGGATCCTGCAAGACCGTCCCGAGAGGAACAACTTAAGACACAGAGGCATACACAAATGTGAGATTTATGTGGTCAGATTGTCCTTTGTTATTGTCCTTTGTCAAGGAGTACAGGAAAATCCGTTACAAGATGGTGTCCCTTCTACTCTCGCTTTCCTTCTGCTGAATTTGTATCCCAAAGGCCAGCTCTCGAAGGACAAATTTAACAGGGCATCCTTCCTGAAAGAGCAGAGCAAGGCAGGAAAATCCCTCTACAACTGTTGCAAGGGAATTTTCAAAAGACCTAGTCTGAAAGACAGCTGGAAGATTCCTTCCTCTCAACATTTTGCTGAGCGCTGCGCCTGAGCTTTATGCCTAACCCTGCCTACCTGAAGACCGGAGTCCTTCCTCTGTGAGAGCAATATGCCTACGGGAATTCCTCTTTAGGGACACACCGTTCACTGTAGTGAAAGAAAGGGTGAAAGAAAAACACAGGCCAGTTTCTCAGCTGGAGAAGACAGGGGAGGCGCGAAGCAAAGGTGTACCAGCCAGGAAAGAGGTCCTTTCCCCCGCTGCCTGCCGGGAGAGAAGCAGCTCAGGTGAGAAAACGCTGTCTTTGGATGCCACGGTGCAGATGTGGGATACTGGCCAACTCCCAGGGGCTGTCCTCGGATGACTCTGCCGCTGTCTCTCAGTTTCTCCTGGCAGATAATAACGCTCATCCCTCACACTTAAATAGCCAGAACCAAATTCTGCTGCCGTTAGGTCAGTGCGCAGAACAAGAAATCCTACTGACATTTCACTGACTCCTTCCAGGTCTACCGCAGGGCCATTCCAAGAGCAGGTTTCCATCCTGAGGGCTCACCATACTCCTCTCAGACGCTCCCGGCAGTCTTACTTTTAAAGCCCTTGTGGTGCACCATCTCAAAAAGCCCTCTGTGTCCCTTTTAGTCCCACGGCCCATCACCTACCACTATTACTTTGTCACCTGCTACTGCTGAAAGCGTCACACATCTCCCACGTCCCAGCGGGGAGAGCTCAAGCACGAGCATTTTCTTACTGCATTCTTGTCTTGAACTGGTAATACACACGTTGCTGGCCCAAATCCACAGCCTGAAAACCGTGCTGTCCCACAGCAGGTTGCTCCGGGGGTGGGGTAACATCTGGGGAGGGTTCAGCAGTGCTCTGCACCACGGAAAAAGCCTCTGCAGGGATTGGAATCACCCTGTGCTGTGTAGTCCGGGCAATAGGAGTTGCCAAGACAAGAACTGGCGGAAGCACGTCTCACATCAGCAGTTCTCAAACACGATCATCAAGGCACCACGAGCTGGCACGGTATTCTGCTCCTCCCACAGCTCCCCCATCTCCTCCGAGCACGGCACCACGGCAAGGCCATGAAGAGCCCTCAGACATGGCTGGCAGCGAGACACAGCTAAGGCAGGCTAAAATTAATAATAGGAGAGGGAGCTGCGGTCAGGGAAAGCAACACAGGCCGACAAAGGCAGTCCTGGGTTTGTTAGCAGCGTCGCTAGAGCCATACCAGCATGAGAGGCATCAGCAGAAGAATCCCCAAACACAGAGTCATTCAGAACTGTGGGTTACTATCACACAAAGAGCTATTTTTTCCTCTAAAAGCTTCATATTTCTGCTTGCAGGAAATAGCGATTCTTTTCATCCTTGGCTACCGACACAGTTTTACAAGGGCTAACAAACCATGTTTTATGACGCGCTGCAGCCTAGGAGTAATGTGAAGGAAGTGAGCGCGGGTCAGCAGGTCAGGGACGCCGGTGAACGAATCCTCTGTTATTCCTGCACGTGGGAAGTCGAGGTACCACTCGCGCGAAAAACAACTTGCAATAGCTTTCGGTTACCGGTGATTCTGCAAAAGGCAGTCTGAGCTCTTCCGCGTGGCGCGTTATTCGAAAGAAAAGGCTTCTCCACAAGAGCACTGGCCTCATGATCAGATGTTATTGGTCAATAATAACATTGACATTTCTTGATTTACACTTGGGCTGCCTATGCCGTGTACGCCGGTAGCTGTCACAAGGACTGGAAATGGCTTGTTTGCTGTCACACAATCAGCGTTACCTTCTCTAATCCTTAGAGGCGTTTGCAGCTGAATACCTGCTGGCAGAGATCCATGCCCCAAACCCCTGTTTATACACTCAGCACTCAACCAGAAGACATGCATTTTTCTCTTTCACCGAGCCCCAGCAGCTTGCAATTTTCCCTTCAGGTGTCCCCGGAGTGCCTCTCTTGAAGCAAAGATTTGTGCCTCCTGTTCTCTTTTCTCCCTGTATCCGGAGTGAGAAAGATAAATATACGTCTCTTATGGCCTGCTATCTGTATCGTACGGCTGTAAACAGAGTGGCATTGTCACGGCCTGCTTGGGAACACAAGACTGCAAAACAGCTCTGCTCTTACTCCATCTCTTTGTGCACCAAAGGCATTTCTAGTGGCCCTTCTCTTATCTGATACACATCCACGAAACGCTATGACGTCCATCATCCCCAGGACCGGCAAGGGGACCTCCACAGGGGAACAGAAGTACCCGCTGCCCGACGTAAAGCGCTGAAGGTTCTGAAGAACAGGGTAGGGCCAAGGAGGAGACACTCTGTGCTCAGCCTTAGCGCTTAACCTCCTCTTACAGCCCCAGCTGCCAAACCCTTGTTATTTCAACTATTCCAAATAACTCCTGGGATTTGTCTCCAGATTCAGGGGTAGCACTAATCCAGGGAAAGAGGTTTTGGAGGTGTAAGGCCTTCTCAGTAGAGCAGCTTGTGAGAGCGAAGCAGCTTTTCTTCAAGCCGCTGTGTATACACCAGTTTAGTACTTCTGTGCCAGCGTAAGCTGCTGACTTTGTGCTAGACTCACCCACGCAGGTTCCGCTTGCCCTGGCACCACACGCACGTGTTGGAGCGACGCAGACATCCCCGGCCCGCAGCTCTCCCACAGCTGAGACCGAAGGTTAGGCAGCTGACACTCTGTCACGCGTTTTGGCGTTCTTTGCTCAGTTTTGCATGACCTGTACCTCAGACGCTTAGCTCCGTCTCTGGCTGCGCTCCACACCTCGTGTCGAGCAGCTGGAAAGCAGCCGGGTTGGACTAGATGATCTCCAGAGGTCCCTTCGACTCTGTGATCCAACTACACGTTGCTGGTTTTGACCAGCCCGCTGGAGCACGCTACGGGTGCTGGAGGTCATCATAACCCTGCAGCAGCCCCCAGCAACGGCTGCTGGAAGGTCACGAGAGCTGCTCTTTCTGCCCACCCTCATTCTTAGCTCGACACCGAGACGGCCGCGAGCCGCGGCACAGCGGTTATCGCCCTCGAGGGCTGCCCAGCTCCTCAGGGCTCGCCCTGCCTGAGGAGTCCCGCCG
The DNA here is from genome assembly GCA_033124195.1 of Coracias cyanogaster. Lineage (NCBI taxonomy): Eukaryota > Metazoa > Chordata > Aves > Coraciiformes > Coraciidae > Coracias > Coracias cyanogaster. Next base: position 52,130 of record JAVSBS010003024.1, read on the forward strand.
TTTAGCTCGGAGGTTAACCGAGGACAGCTGTCGTACGCAGGGTGCTGGCCTGCTCCGCGCCGGCCTCGTGCGTCTCCTCCCCACGTGAAACACGGGAACAGCCAGAAGGGTATTTGAGAGGAGGGTGGGAGCGCAAGGCGGCCCTCCCCGGGGGCTGTGCGTGTGTGTGCTAATGAGGCCCAGCGGTGATGCCAGCCAGCTCTCTCCAAGTGCAGTTTGCACATGAGTGCACCAAGAATGCACCGGCTATTCAACGATAATAAGTTTTTATAAGCGCACGTTTCTGACCATGTCAAATTTTGTACCCATTCAGCCGCTAAAATCCATGGAATTTGACACTGGGGAAACAATCGCGTTTGAGAAGAGCTTGTACAAAGGGGAACTCACATTGCTTCCCAGCTAGAGCCTGAGCGTGGATTGGCTTTTCTGACACAATATCACATTTATTCCTTAAGCAAGATTAAAACTTTAGAAGAAGAAAGATTAGTCAGCAAGATTAGAACAGAAAACATTCTTAGAGAGAGTTTTACTAACCATAAAGAACCATCTGCTCACCCCAACTGCAAAAGGAGGTTTTTCTTCCGCAGTTTCGGATGCTAGAGTTCTACAAACGCAGGAATGGGCTCTGGTCCTTTCTGAGCTCAGAAATCCCATTATTTGCTCTAACGATACTCATGTGGGTAAAGTCTAACGTGCTTAAGGGTGTGAATAAGATGAACAAACAGAAAAGAAGCATGTTCTTAGAGATCTTGGTGTCCAAGTACCCAGACAACAGCGGCAGGTGCTGACGTGCCCAAGGGGTTCTCACACTGGAATGAGGGGAGCTGTCTTCTCCATTAGAGAATCTAAATCACTCCTGCTCTAGAAAATCACTGGTGAGAGAGACTCAGTAAGCATCCAGGAGGGACAATGGAAAGACATGGGGCCTGGGAATGACGAGAGAATAGAGATCAGGGCGATGCCAAAAACGAAGAGAAAAGAAAAAAGCAAAAGTGCTCAGTCTTCCACCTCAGTCTGGTGGGATGAAGAGGCTGGGTCGGGTTTGAGCTGGGCTAAATCACGACCATTTCACGGACGCCAGGAGGCTCACCCGCAGGTAGACCACCTCCTCCCACCTTTCAGGACCACCTTACAACTCACGGTGCCTCACAGCACCGTCCATTCCTTAGCGTGAACCGAAATGCTGCTGGGGTTAAGTAGCTCCCTGGTTTTTCGGATGTCCTCGTTGCACGAGCAACAAGGTGTTGTCCTCGGTAAAGAGGAAAAAGCTCTCAGATTCCCTCTTTTTTGTCCGCGTTGCCTTCCTGAATGAAGTACCGAAGTAGAGGAGATGAATGCGCTAAAATCTCCTTTCCCACACTGCTAGTCCGCTATCAGTTTACCGCAATAACCGCTCTCCGGAAAAATAAACATTGGCTCAGAAGAAGGCAAACTACAAAACACAAAGAGATGAAATATTAAGGAAATTGCGAGCAGTCACTTGAGCTTGTACAGTAGCACTTAACTTTCTCACCCCAAGGGCTCAAGGGAGGTGCACGGAGTTACTGAAACTCATTAACCATGAATCCATTGTTCACTTGCAGCTTTTTTCTACGGGGTGATCGATACTTCAAAAACTGCGTGGGAACCGAAGGGAGATTAGGAGCAAATAACAGAAGTGAAAGCAGATTACAAGCCTGATCCTTTCTCCGCTGCGGTGGAGCGGTCCCCTCTAAAAGCTGCATTTAGAAATGGCGTTAGAAATATGAAATGCACAGGAACAATATCCAGGGATGCTACCACATCCGTTCCTTTGAGAAGATTCTACCTCGCTACCTACATTTTCCTACGAGCTTAATACAGACCTTGTATTATTAAGAAAAGGTCTTGAAGGAGGATTCTGGCAAGCCTCAGCTCTATCTCACCAAAGACAAAAGGTCAAAATGAGCCACAGAGACAACGGGGAACGTCGTTCGCAGGTTGTATGAAGTCTACGTTGCTCCACGTTCAAGCAGAGCTTTATTTCAAAGGATGTATTTTGACAAGAGCGGGGCATCGTTATTTAGCTATAGTGTGATTCTGAGCGGCAAGAGCAAGGCTGCTTCCACACACGGCTGAAACGCAGCAAATGGTGTTGATCCCTAAGAGGCAGGGAAGAAAGAATCATTTTAAAGGGCTGCAACATTAACTTGGACATTTTTCCAGCTGAATATTTCAGTTTTGTTATTTTCATTTCAAAGTTCACCTTCATTTATTTTACAGGGTCAAGCAAAACTTTTCAGTCCAACGCAAACCCCTCATGTTTTTCTATTTTTTTTTGTCTTTCTATTGCTGCAACTTTGGTTCAGGCTCCACCAGAACTAGCCTCTTCACACAAGCCACCAAACCAAGAATACTTCATGGCTCTACGCTCTTTATGCTTTTGACGTATTAAAAATGAGTTTTCACACTGCGGTCAACACGCTGCAACTAAATAAAACCTGTAAATCCAAGTGAACCACCAAACTCCTGACAACACCCGCTCCAAACGCGCGTCTCCTCCTACACGGCCCCAACCCTGCCACACACATTTATAGATAGACAGAGCGATTCAAGGAATGTCCAGGTCACCAGGCCAGCAGAATTCTTCCTCTGGTCTCCTCCTGACCAGGCTTCTTTGGGTTTCCTGCATTTTAATTCGTGGCTGCTGTTGGTTTTGGCAAGAGCAGTAACACCACCAGGAGCGTACAGACCCTCTGTGCTATTCCCAAACGGAATTAGCTAACTTAAACCAGGAAAAAGCCCCAGCGCCTCCTTGCCTGAGGGAGAGAGGAAACCAGAGAGCACGCTACAACCCAGCACGAAATCTTTCTGACCGTGATTAATGTTTCCTTCGGCAGCGCAACAGAATCTTTGCAGCTCTTTGCGGATCCTTGGAAGAGCTCCATTTACTACTCTCCAGGCCGTATTTTGCTGTGAGAACCTTATTACCTAACAGAAGCATTAACAGATTCAGAGTAAAATAAGAGAAGATGTATTATCCTAACGGCCTGGAGAAGAGGGGGGGGAAGGTTAGGAACGGCACACCCGCTCTTCCTTTCATTCCATGGGATTATGTGGTGATAAAGCCCTCTACAGACCTGTCCATCACTCGCGGACTCAGGTCAGAGAAGCTCTCTGACCCGACCAGCTGGGCGGCACAAGGCAAACAATGACCGAGTCAGCTCCTTGCCAGAAGGATCTCAGAGTTGCCTGTTGAGGAGCCAGGAGACAACCACACCTTCCTTTGGTCCATCTTTTTTTTTTTTTTGTCGTTTCCGGGGTTTTTGGGGTTGTTGTTTTGCAGGTTTGGGGGTTTTTTTGGATGGGAAGCTTGCGGGGAGACGTGCCGAGTTTGGAAAGGCACAGTCTCACGTGCACAGAGGTGTCTTTCTACCTTGGGCTCCCCCAACTAGCTCCCACGTTACCTACCCACAGAACACGTGTTCCTTCACAGCCCGAACCACACGTTTTAGGAAATGCTTTCCACCCCGTTTAAATACTTTAAACTCTGGCACAATCAACCGGCCTTGCAGAGTTGTAGCTCTTGCTACTGAAGATGGCCAAGGATATCGCAGAGCTGTAGGGAGCCTCGCAACCCTGGCGCTCGGATTCAACCGCCGCCGGAGTCACTTGTGCCCTTCGGGTCGTTTGTGAAGGCCACGGGCATGATGGAAGACGGCGCTTTTATCGCAAGTGGCAGGACACTATCAGCATTTCCAGAGTATCCTGCAGAAAAGCAGACTCGCTTCCGAGTGCTGAAGATGCAGCCACTAACCAAAGAGGACGCACTGATTATTCTGCCTGGTCTCCAAGTGGTGACCAAAAATACAAGGGCAGACTGCAAGGCCCTGTGAACGATAAGGAGGGCTTCAAACTGAGATGATGGGATGCACAGATTAGACCTCTTAATGAGCACCAGTCGCATGTTGTCAACATCAAAACGTCACAAGCATATTGTAGAAGCATTGAATTTTAGGATTTACTCCTTTCCCTCAGACTCTCACATCTTTTTCTGTAGTGCTAACAGCTAGTTCTGTCCCACTGTCTGTAAAACACTGATTTAAGCCAAGAGAAGAGCATGCAGTTGGTGTGCAGGGACCTCTCCCAATCCAGTTACATATTCCAGCGCAGCTTCCAACTCACCTCAAAAGCATGAACTGTTTTTTCCTCCTGGCACTTCACGGGATTACAAACCGCACGACCCCTCAGCTAACAGACACACATATAGACGTACATATACAAAAATACAACCATGCTATCAAAGCATCGCACAACAGCTACCCACAACCTTTAGCTGCTCCAGAACAAGAGAAAATTAAGCTGATGCTGCTGCTGTGGTTGCCTCACGGGATCACTTTTTTTTTTTCCTAGTGAAATATGCCACCGACTGACCTTCTATAATATCTCATCACCAAAGGCAGAACGTCCCATCGAGCAGCGCTATCACACCCTCTCCACCTCAGACTCTGATGGGTCACTGGTTCAGCAGAGCAGAGCTCCGGACTGACCCACTTGGTGTCATTTCTCATCGCGTTTCAAAGTCTCCCATCCCAGGAGTGACACAGCCCAACCTGTTAAGCTAACGAGAGCTGACAAGATCACTGCCCGAGAATAACAACACGTATAGAACAATAGATGCTCACCCTGGTTCTCTTCTGCTCCAGCCAGCAAAGGAACCTTTTGTTTTAGCAGCTGATGAGATGCACGAGAAGACGTAGAGACACAGAGCTACTCAAGCGCGCTTACTTTTGTTTCTGCTTACCCCTTCCTCCTAACCCCCAACTTCTGTTGACGCGCCAGTGGCTCCCTCTCTATCAACCTCCACTAAACACTGATCTAAGGCACAGGATGATCACGCCAGGGAAACATCTAAACGCAGTTTGTTGTAAACATCTGATGCTTGATTAAATACGAGCCAGACTTAAGGAAAGCACAGGTGAAGGTTCTTCCCAGCCATTTTTTTCCATACCCCAGTTCCTTAGAAGACCATTAAACGGAGAGAAGACTTTGTGGCAAGCAGGATTCGCGAGGTGTGTTGCTGTGAGCGGTCCCCGCAGAGCAGCACGGAGGGGCACGTGGGCCCCTGGGACAAACCCAGTTGATGTCAGTTAAAGCAGGAGCGAGAAGAGGGCCTTGGGCTTTGCACTTTTGGGCAAGGACAGGCAGCGCTAGCCCACCCCCCGGTGTCTACGGCTGTCTTTCGGGGCTGCTAAAAAGGGTAAGTTGCCCCTGATGAAGCCGTGATGGAAACCTAATCCTCTACAACAACAGCTCAGTGCTAAGAAACATCTGTGGGTCCAGGCGTGAGAGACAGCGAGGACCCCTTCTCAGGGCATTTGCTTCTACGTCACTCTGTTGTCGGGTCTGTCCTCCTCACCTGCCTCCTTCCCCGCTTGGTTATTCCCGCATTAGCTTGCGCGGCTGTTTGCAGAGACAGAACAAGAGAAGCCTGCTTGGAAAGCCGGCAGCAACCTCTTAGCTTGCAATCGGCAAAGCGCAGAATCCCAGAAGAACAAGAACGTTTGAACCCGCCCCCCCAAAAGCGTTGTGCTCATTGACTTGCGAGCAGGGGGAACAGCAGTCGTCATTTAACCTCGGGAAGAGCGCCAACAACTTATTTAATTGCAGCGTTTGTGCCAACACCGCCACAATACAACTATTAATACAAGGCCGCTGTACAAGACTAATTCTAGTAACCTTTTGCCGTTGCCTTATGGTCAGGGCAGCGGCCGCATCCCTTCTGCGCTGACACCATTCAACCCACGCTGGCAATTGCTTTTAAGCAAACATGAAGCGGAGCAGGGCAGGAGGGAGGGGAGAAGGATCACTGATAAAATGAAGAGGCCCCCTACGAACGCACCCTTCTCCGTCCACAAGTTTCCCGTTTCTTTCTCCACTTCAAGCCTCCCTCTTGAAACTGGAAATGCATCGTGCCAGGGATTTGCTCCCGGAAAAGAGCCAGATCTTTGGTCTGAATTCCACCCGTCCATTTCCCAGTTTCTACAAGACTGCATTGGAGAAATGCAGATCTTTCTCAGTCCGCTGGCAAGACCGGTCATCAACCAACGTATAAAAACATGAGGTCTGACATTAGGGATCAATCCCCTTTTCTAAACAAAGCGTTCATTTAAATAATGCCTATTTTTACATTAAGAAAAAAGCAATAACGGATCCAGAGCTGCTGCAAGTTTTCAAGGACGCAGTTCTTCTGGCGATGATGTGCCACCGAGAACCTCGTCAAATCCAGCAGCATCATTATCCCCTGAGGTAGGGAAGGGACCGGTGCATTCCCAGACCCCCCCTTGCTTCCCGCTTCAGCCACGGCCGTGTTTGTGTTGTCGTATTTACATCTCGCGACCGTATCACAACCGTACATCCTGAACGCCCGGAAGCAGATTTTCTTATTGCGCTCATAAAGAGCACAAAGGTTTTCAGCTGTGACCTGCTGGCGCTACCATGAGGGAAAGAAAAAACAAATACTGACTACAAGCTGAGCGGAAAACCAAGCAAAATAATTCCATGGCGAAGAACCTCTAGCAGCGCTAATAAAAACTGAACCCCCCCACTGACACCACCAAGGAATTCCCTGAAGGCTTCGGCACCACAAATGGGACCTCTCTCTGCGTCAGGCCACCTTCTGAAAACGACCCGCTACTGATGACGGCTATTAAAAAATGGTATCTCTTCTATCTCTGCTGGCTGCCGTTTCAAACATTTTAACTGCTGAGAGGGACAGGACAAGCCGCTTCCAGCATCGCTGCAGAATGTGTGCCTGAACCCCGGCAGAACACGGAGCTATGGCACTTGTCAGCCAACCTCGTCATTCATCCGTGCATTGGAAAATCCCCATTCTTGAGGGAGAAAAGGGAAGGGCTTTCAGGCTGGCAGATTATCTGGAGAGGTCTGTGGGAACTGCAAAACACTGCACCTGCCTGAAAAACGGCACCGGCTCAGCACAAGACGTTTCCAGAGGGGAAAGTTAATATATGGGAGGAATGCACATAAATCCTGTTATTTCTTAATGGGATTTGGGAGCTTATTTCTCACCCCGTGCTTTGAAATGTATCCCACAGCCTATTCGATTACGGAATTTAAACACGGTGATTTTCTTATCAGCAGGAATCGTTCTACGCTGGGGTTTGAAATTTTTTTTTCGGTGGGATTTTTTAGTGCAAGTGTGAAAAATTAATATTATGCTTGAATACCAGTTAGGATGTTAACATGCTGTGTCCTGGGTAAGCCGCTCCTGTCTGTTCCTGTTGTCCCTTTCCTAATTTCAATTGACCAAGAAAGCTGGGAATCCTTTATTTGTTTGGGGTTTTTTTAAGCTCTTGGCAAAGCGACAAGAGTTGCGGAGATAGATTTAGGCAGCGTCTGGCTGCAAACGGGACAACCTGAACTCTACTTCCAGCTCAGCCGTGCGAACGAACCTACATAGGCCCTCTCTTACTGAAAATAAACGTACTACATTTAAGCAGACGTTTGTTCACTCGGAGCGCTAAGCGTGATACGCAGACACAGCCTGGATTTCCACGGGGTAAAGATGCTTCCTGGCATTTCACAACTCCTGGCCTGAGTCTCTTTCCAAAGCCAGGGTTCTGACAAGTCCATCTGAAGTATATCGTCCAGATCATCCTCAGAAATACGGATCTAGTGAGCGAGCCAAGGCCGAGGGGTTTCAGCGGACCTACAAAGAAGGTCCCTTTGGGTGAGACACAAACACAGACGTGGCAACCCACGTGAGATGAGATTATACGGAAAAGAAGACACATTTTTGATGCGCTTAAAAGCTGCACCCGTGAAATACATCCACGTGACACACAGAGCAGTTTCTGTTGTTCACGCTCAAAGGCAAAGTCTACCGTCTCAACTCGCAAGTGGGGGAGAGATTGATCTCCTGGCCCGATGGACACCAACCCATTTCAGGCTTTTCTGGTCTTGGATGCTCTCTGCTCCCACCGGACGGTGACCCACTCAAGGCCTTGGAAATACACACGGGACAAAGATTTTGGCGGTCTGCTTTCAAAGGCCTCTGGACGTTTTTACTTTGACTACCAACGCTCGTTGGCAAGCAAACTACAGCTCATCTCATTTTCCCTCTCAAAGATCCCCCCAGAGTCTGAGCAGTTCGCACACAACAGATCCATGCTGGATTCATGCTTCGCAGTTCTGAGCTTCATCAAAAGATCCTGAAGGCAAACACCGATGAAACTTGAGATGAGATTAGCTCCAGCTCTATTCTCGATGATGGTTTTTCCTCCTGTGCCTTGGGCTCCCCAGAAGCGTGGGAACGGCTGAACGGAGCAGAGCCTTTCACAAGCGATCATCCATTCTGCACGTTGGCTGATTTTATTAGAGTGCGTTCTCTGGTTCTCATTCCAAGATCAGTGTAAACCTGAACTCTGGTTATACCTGCTACAGCCAAGCAAACAAGGAGACGTGGCACTTTTCTAGTCTAATCTTTCACGGAAGCTAAAGCCAGGGCAGGGTTTACGAAGGCTCCCTTTATTGACCCTAAGGATTACACGTTGTATGTAATCGCACAAGATTCCCTTGAACCTGAGAAGAAAATATTTCTTCCGTGACACCTTTTTGTGACTTTGAAGGCCACAACACTACATATGGGCCTTTGTAACTCGTGCCGGTGCAACGCAGCGGTGGGGACCTGATCTCTCAGACCAGCTATCTCCGTGGATTTGGACCAAAACTTCATAGCTTGGGCTGATGTCTGGTCTAAAGCATGACTGGGCAACCGGAGGCAGATGTCTGTCAGTTATCATCCCCACCCCTTGTCAGCATCTAGGTATGACTTTTCTCAAGAGCAATTTCCTTCTGCACAAGCGTTCATAGAAGTTGTGTCACGGAGCTGTCCGTGCACCTCAGGATTCATCTGCGCTCATCTTTGTAAAGAAGGAGAACCGAGGTCTTCCCGGTAGACGGACTCAGCGTGATGCAGCACAGACAGCCCGTCTGCACTCTGAAACGCTCTGCCTGACTTTGCTGGTGCAGGAGCAACGCCCAGCAAGCCCCTGCTCGCGTCAGTCAGGCAGCTCGTCCGCAATCGCTAATTCAGGGCCGCGGGAGGGAACAGAAGACTTTTTGTGCAGGAGAACGATCGGCAGCCTAATGGAGGGGGCTGACAATAGAAGCCTTTTCATCGCGCAGCTCCCTAGCTTTAAGAAAAGGTAGACGATCCTGTCCCTTGTGCTGGCATCAGCAGTCCTGCGTGAGGCCCCGAGCTGAGGGCCTGCCGTATCATACCCAGCATCCCTATCTACGGCCCCGGCCGCGGAACCGCGGCAGGAAACGCCCCGCAAGACGGCACGAGCGTAACGATGCCTCGGAAACGGGAGCCTTCATCGACCCGCTCGCGGTATATTGGGAGAGAAGTAGCGAGAGGGGGAATTGTTTTCTCAACACGGACAACAGAGAGACCTCAAGCTGTTCTTCAGCAGTGAGGAGAAAAGCAAAGTCCGTATCTAAGCAGGCAAGAACAAGTGTGGAAACTTTCAAAGAACAATAATTTTTAAAATAATAATAATAATCACAGAACAAGTCAGCATGCCTCTGGCTCAGTTTCAGGTCCTCATGCCCAGGCCAGTCAGCCTGTCGTGACTCTGCCAAGTTCAGACAAGCCTCTCTTAATGCGAGCACTGACCGTCTTCTTGGCGCTCGCAGCCCTACACAAAAGGGTAATGGTTTCTAAATTGCCATTTGTCACACACAGGGACATGGGGAAGGGACGCAAAGAAACCCTGCCTCTCACAGAAAGTAATTTAATGTAGTTTACGGGGACTCTGCGCTTCGGAGCGGGGAAAGCAAAGGGCTCCTGGTACTGACCGAACGGGAGAGCACCGGCTCTGAGTGCTCTGATCAGAGGCAGACGCAGGGAGAAGCGTCTGTGGCCAGCCGGGGCCCAGAGCAGCCTTTTGGGTTTTGTTTTGTCAGGAACGGTGGAATGACTCTCACTGCACATCACTAACTCCTCTGTGAGCTCGCTCAAGCGAGGTGAACGAGGCGCCATGCCCCAAACCATTGGAGAAGCAGCAGAGGCTACTGGAAGACGGCGTGACCCAGCTCCTGGCAGCACCGACTGCTAGAGGGTGCTTCCTTCGTTTGGTCAGAAGCTGCACCAGGCTCCTGACAAGGTCTAAACACCTTACCAGAATTCAGGATTATTTCTCAGGCTCTGTCCCAAGCTATTCCTATAATGATTAAACTTGTCTTGCTTCCTACATCCCTGCGGAGAGGTAAACCTCAGAGTTTGTGGCATGCTTCTGGCATGAGGTCCCTGTAAACACCCTACTCTTTTGAGCTAAGGGAGCCGATGAACTGCAGCACAGCATGCGAAGGGTGTTCCCACACAGCCGCTATCCCACAAAGAACGCTTCCGACGCCTTCACTCCTCGGCAAGAGAAACAACTCCTTTGTTGGCATCACCAACACGGAGCTCCAAATAAAAGCATGTTTCAGAGGCCTACCACAGCTAAAACTGTTCCGAAGGTTTAAAAATTCTCGCAGGAAATGGAGAGGGAAGGAAGATTGTGTTAACCAGTTTGCCTTTACCACCCAGAACAGCCAAGGCTCTTCCATTTTTGCAGTATTGATCTAACAGCGCAGGATGAGCCCAAAAACTAACATGGAGATGGAAATCTGGGTTTGCTCCTGGGTATTATCGTGGCTTCGAGGCCGAAGGAAATCAGATTCCAACGCAACGTTAGGTCTCACCCGCAACTGCTTTTGCATTTTCAGGAAATTTCTAGTTCCAGGTGAAGCAAGCAGTTGTTTAATGGCATTTCCAGTGTGAGCAAGTAGCCCCATATCTGAGCCAAAATTACACGGTTCTAAATTACTAAACAGATCTAATAAAGCAACGCTTTATAAATCAAGATCTGAAAACGGAGAAGCTGAGGTTACTACAGGGAATTTGGCTTCTCCTGTTTCTGAAGCATTAGTGACACATTTATGGTACCAAGTTACTTTTAAACGCTAACAGACAGAAGAAGAAAACTGCCACGCTTAGAAAAAGGTAAGTAATTAAAAACTTGGGAACTTTCTTGCCAAAGGAGTATTTGATAGCTGTGAGCAGCACATTTTCCAGTGATTTAGGCTGGATTACTTTGAGGCCTACAAACTCGCAAAGTTCTCTCAGCTGGGAAAAAACCAGCATAACACGCTGGTTCTAGAGGTGCTTTGCTAGTGCCACCGACTCTCTTTCCTCTTCAGCTCTGCAAGACATGAATGACTTGAAAACACAGGGAGAAACTGTGAACGGTTCCCAGTAAGGAATTTGATTGACAGCTATTCTCTAAGCTCATATAAATGAGGAATTCTTCCCCGGGAAGAATGTTAAGACTATAGTTCCCTTTCAGTCTCTCACCTCTCACTCCTCATTGTCAACGTGTTTTATACGACAGAATCAATACAAAAATAGCTTTTGTTGATTTGCAGCCCGTGACCCATCTTTTTGGACGCCGTCCCACTGCTAACCGGTGACACTCTGGTGCTAATCTAGGTACTGGTTTTTAGACGATCCCTTTAGGTGCTGCGGAAAAGGAACGTGCTACCGACTGCTTCTGGCCCATTCTTCTCCTTCTGCTACAGCAAAAAGGAATGTTGGGAAGACTCCACAAAGCCTATTTCTGAGGCCCCCTCACAAGCTTTTACAAAGAGCCCTGCGCTGAGGACTTGGAATTGGCCGTCACGAAATGGCTTCAGCGTAGGTTTGTCCTGCCGCAGGGACAAAAAGAACAGCGTCAGCATAAAGCGCTCCTCTGTTTTAACTACCTACGCTCCCGTGAGCTGCACAACCAACATTCCTGACAAGTCGATTTGGATGCGGTCGCATGATGTGCCGAGCATCGCGCCTGACTCAGCAAAGCACTTCCTAGAGTGTCTCACTGGAAGCGTTTCCATTGGCGCGCTCCAGCACAGGCGCGCAGACACCAGCCTGCCCTCCTGCACAGCGCAGCCTCGACACGGCAAAGGGTCTTCTGCTGACAGGCGCCAGCCAACTTGTCCTCATTTGGAAGGCGATGCTAAAACCGTGGCAATCGGATCTCTAAACCAGCGCCTTCTACCAGCTGAGAATATAGGTCTGGCGTTTGCGGCTCACGCGCCCAGCTGGCGCTCCCGTCGCTTTGGGGTAATTTCTCGGCATATTATCGGTCCGAGCATCTGTCTTTGCAAAGAACCGCACAGGGCTGCGAGAACCAGCTTTTGTGCATCTGGGCCTTTTGTCCATCCGCTCATCTCGGTTTTTAACTTCTGGGAGAGCGTTTGGTCTGAGGCTGAGACAAGCTGATACTTGTGGGTCCTAAACGAGCATCAGCTCCCGATGGTTGGAAAGAACGCCCGCATTCAAACAGATCCGCTCTCTGTCTAGTACGATACATCAACCTTACTGTGATTGTTTCAAGTCATGTTGAAAGCTTTCATGGGTACCAGCCTAAATATTTGCTGAAATGGACATTTTTGTTGACACTAAAGCCATTTAACACCACTCGGTGCAGGCAAACAGACAATTAAGTGGATGTAAATATAACCGATTAGCCAGAAGGGAATAGGGAGCCGAAGCAGAAATAAAACTCCCACCTTAATGATGAATAACCATCCATAAAAACCCGACATCCTCATTGTCTGATATTTCTCGGTAAAATTCGTTAGAACTGTTACCGGATCGTTCCCAGTGCGTACCTCCACGAGAGATCTTTAATGGTCCCTTCCAACCCAAACCTACAAGTATTCTCACGCGAGTACAGAATTTAACCTCTGACATGATCCAACGGCTCATCCCTCCACAGTTCCTCAACACGTCACAATATTCTGAGAAGAACGCTGCATTAGCTAAACAGCTAATAGACAATTCGTTCTGAAGAGCGCACGGTGAACTGAAACACAGGAGGAATTTCCCAGCTGGAACTGGAAACCAGGAGGCAGCCCTAGGCGCTGCACGGCTTGCGGCAAGCACAGCTTTCACGGGCGAGCCGCTGCCCGGCTCTGCATCCCTGACACACGAGCCAAACGACGACACGCTAACACCGACAGCACCAACCACGCTTTCAGCCAAAAAAACCCAACCAAAAAACCCACCACCTTTTGGCGGTGTTGCTTCCCAGAAGGCGGGCGCAAGCCGCAGGGCTCCCGGCGGCACCGTGCACACTCCAGGCGTGTTTGACATTACGGGGCCCGGTTGTTGTGGCAACCAAATCCCACCGATTCGTTAATGTTCAGCCGCCGGAGCCACCTCTCTTCCCCTCTGCCTCCCTGCCCCCAATTAAAAAAAAGGAGGGGCGCTTTTTACATCACAGAAGAATGTCAAAGCGACAAGAAACTTTTCCCTCGCAAATGCAGAATGCCACCGACGGAAGCGAAGAGCCCCACTGAAGTGTTCGTCCCTCAGCTTTATACCAGGAAAAAATACGACACTGCTCCAGCGAGGCTGGTTTTGCTTGATGCAGCTACACCAAACTACCTCCAAGAAGGTCCCGCAAGGAAGGCGATTACCCAAAATTTCTAAAATCCCTTTACCGTGACAGAACTTCTACAGAAACCCCCTTTTTTTACGTTCAACGCGTAGCTGCAGTAATTACAAATCATTTCTTTGAGGGGAACTACTGAAGCGACTGCCAGTCCTCACGCAAATGTGTCTGCACGGGGAGGAGCAGGATTTGAATAACACTGATTCTGAGGATCAGCATTTTCTTTCAGCTGACGCCGGTTCTGATCCTTTGAATTCCCCACGCACGTCCCAGTTTACAGCGGGGAGTAAGATCAGACCTAAGTGCACACATGTGCCTTGCGGCTCGCTACATAAATGCATATTCTAAACAAGCAGAACGCTCCAGACAAGGGACACAGAAGAGAAAGGCGGTGAAGAGCCGCTAGAGGCAAAATTCCTGAACTATCTAAATCCTATTTTCAAAACAGTTTCAGGGCCACAGGTCAAACATACAGTAGATACTCGTAGATTCCACGTGCTCCTTTTGAAAATCCGCTGTTTTCAGTATCTGCATCTTGAGGTACCCGAGTACTTCTAACAGCCCCATTGTGATAAGAACGAGGAAGCCTTTCTCCCATTTTTTTCCCTCAAAATATCCCTGTGAGCTATGCTACTAGTCACTAGTAATAATAAAGGCGTACCATACTTAGTAGCTACTTAGTAAGCAGAGAGTACACAGGGTGAGAAAACCACCAGCACAGCGTAACACAGACACACACCAAATAGGTGCAAGTCGTTATTATTCTGCTTCCGCACACACACTCCTAATTAGCCAGCGTCGCACCATGGGACTGCAGCACGCACTTTCTTTTCTCTCCAGAAGAGGTGGTGAAGGATTACCGACCACGCTCAGATACGACAGGAGATCACCTCACGAGAGCCCCCCACTCACTCCCCTTCACAGCAGGGAAATAAATAGAGGCAATTTCCGTGAGCCAAGACGCTTCCCGTGGGACAAACCCTGTGCTTCCATAGCGAAACAACGCCGAGAGCTCTCATCTGTTTCTCACCGAGAAACTCCTGAGCAGACTTACTGACTTGAGTAGGTGCTCAAGAGTTTCCAAACCCGAGCCAGAGAGCGTCAAACAGAACATTTCAGCGTTATTTTACAGCTCTTCCCTTTCAATCGGGCACCACTCCTAACTCGTTTGCATGTCATTGAAAATCAGGAAAATACCTTTGAGATGATTAACGGCTCGCCGTGCTCCAGCCCGCCTTTCAGGGTGAATCCCCATGGAGCTCCTCCTTGAAGCAGTGCCTCCAGGTAGATGTATCTTCCTTTAGGGCTGATGCTGGACTCTGAAGATGAAATGCCGGTGTTAATATTGTCTAACATCCTCATCTGTGCTATCACATACTCAGTCCAAGACAAAATCCGCTCGGGCAATCACAGAACAGCAAAGCTGGAAGCTGAACTCCCCAGAAGCCCACCGCAAGTCATCCCTGAATACATGAAACAAGAAAAGCCTGAGACGGGGAAGTTTTTCTTCAGAGCTAGAGTCCCAGGTGACGGGTTAAAAGCGTTTCCCATCAACACTGCAGCATGCTCCTTCTCCTCCGGAACCGCGGCGTTTCACTGCTGCTTCAGCGCCCTGCTTTCCCCAGGTACTCGGGCCATGACAGCTTTGTAAAGATTCCTCTTCCTGTCTCCGGTACATCAAACTTGTGCTTTTAAAGATGTGGGCCAAAAAATAAAAAAAAAAAAAGGAGGCTGAAAAGTTGATCGATTTCAAAGCCCCTGGCCTGCAAATTGCCAAAATCCAAACGAATGCTTCATTTGTGATTGATTATCAGTCTTTTCTTCCTTTCTGCGTGCGATTTACCATTACAATAGCCTTTTTGCCTCAGCCCACTGCACTAAAAGAATGGCAGCGTCTTCTCCCTCTCGCGCTCTCAGTTACTCTGTCCGCTTACTTCACAATTCTCTGACTTGTCCAAAAGAAAAAAAAAAAAAAAAAAAAGGCTGGGGGAGGAGAGAGAGAGAGAGAGAGAGTGAACATCCACTGCTAAAACTATTTAGAGGGGTTTAAAATGTAAAATAACTCCGTAGTTATTGGATTAAAAAGTGCAAAAACATCTCACAAGAAAACTGGAGAAGCAGGTGAAATTAATCCTTCGGGAAAAACACCGAGGCGATAGCTGAGCTCTTTTCCTTTTCTGTGCTCTCCCCAGTGATCTGCCAAAGCTGCAGCAGCAGTCGCTGCTGCGAGGGAGAGCGAGGAAGCGAGCGAGAGATGGATTAAGGCAAGCAAGGCAGCGCTGCCCAATCGCGCACAGCAAGCACGCAATTTTAAAATGCGGCGTGCAAAAGCTGGAGCTCACCCTTTTATTACGCCCCCGGAAACCACCATCTTTCTATTGTCCTCGCCAAGGAATTGTAACAATCCAAGCTGCCGCTTGCTGGAAATACAACGGACCTGTTCCCAATCAGCACACTGGATTACCGCTAGGAATTCTGCTCTCGTAAAGCACTTTTCCTCCGCGTGGAGCCTACCAACTTCCCTGGACATATTTCTTCCCCCATTGGCATAAAAGGGCAGCATTTTGCCAGTGTATGGAGCAAGAAGTAACAGTAAGAACCGAGGAGACTTTTATTAACGTAGGCAGTTGCCAGTGACTGCTGTAGGACTTACTGACGTGGGTGCACCTGCTCTCACACAGCCATTTGATTCACCCCTTACACAGGCCTTGAGAGCATATTTCACCCAAGGTGTTCAAAACTTTGTCTGCCTTTTATTGGCCCTTCAAAAGGATGATGGGGAGGGTAGCCCATTCCCTTTCCTCCAGAGCAAACAAACAGTAGCGCCTACGCTTCTCAAGTGCCCGCATTTTTTAACTTACAGCGCCTGGGATGTACATTACTTCTGCTGTGGGCTTTGAAAGACGTGGAGACTTGTGTTAAAAAAAAAAAACAAACACACCATAATTAACTTTGGGGAAAAGCTTTGGAGCTGTAGCTCCAAACCCAGAAGTCTTTGCATTTGTTCATGCCCTTCGTGCCGCCCCATTCCCACCCCTGTAAGACGTTAGTCGCCCCCGCGCCCCAGAGTTTGCCCGGTGTGTCCCAGCTCTCACTCCCAACAGCCATGAAGAGGAATGCAAAGAGGCCCCTCCCTTTATTTTCATGGTAGATGAACTTCAATCCTTGCTTATATTGAGCATTGTCCCCTCTGCCTCCCTCCCAGGGGCTGTTTTCACTAGCTTCCCATCCTGGTGAGGCTCACGGATGGCTTTTATCCCCAACCCACCCTTCAGCCTGAGTCAAATCAGATTTCTGTGGTTTTACACTCCTAGTGTTTCACTGTAAAAACCCTCATTCCAAGTCACCACAAAGAGCAATTCATTTCTGTCCCTCCACAGGCCTTCGGGAGGCAGGCTAAGGCTCCGGCAGCTGTCTCTCGGGGCCACACATCCTCCTATCCATAGCCATCAGGACTGTTCAAGATGGTAAGAACACGCCAGCCAAGGTGCTGCTTCGGATTATATCAATTTCCACGTGGTCCCTACACCTAATGCCTGCAGGCACCACATCGCACAAGTACCACAGAGCCCTGTCAGAAGCCTTTCCCCCAAACGTCAAGCATGACACTGCTCAAGGAGGAGAAATTACCACGGATTTCCCTTTTCGGAGTTCACAATCGAACCCTACATTTATCACCGAGAAAGGCACTGCCTCCTTGCTGGCGCCTGCTCCGACTTTTCCTAAATTCCTTCAAATATTCCAAGTTTCTTTTGCAAAGGAAGTTCATCAGAGCAATAGTGCCCCCAGCTGCTGGCACAGCTTAAGGTGCCTCGATCGGTTTAAAGGCAAACATTTCACAGTTTCCCTACCAGGCATTTGCGATGCTTTTCCCCTTCAGAACGAAGCAGAAGCTTTACAGAGAGGTGTTATCGATCTTACCTGGGCCCCTGAGCTGGTGAGTCATTAGGTCAGGTTACAGGTAAACCTAGAAATCAAAGAAAGGAAATTCAGCTCTGAAATTTTACTGTTACTGCCTTTTTGGCTGGGGAATTAAACACAATGCTTAGCTCAAATCTGCCTGCGGTTTGCTTATGTCCTTTCAGTTCACAGGAAACAAATTCACAACTCGGCTCTAAAGAGGAGTTTTGTAAAATAAAGCAGCCCTCACCTGGACTGAAGGGGCTTGGGAGGAGGAGTAACGTGCCCAAATGGCTCGGAGCTGGACATCAGAAGAGCAGAAGCGTAACTGACGTTGTGCGTAGCAGAAAATTGTCATTACAATTACAATCCACGTTACAAAAAGTTCAGGATGAGGAGGGGGATAATGATCATCTTGTATTTGCTCCTGCTTCAGCGGTTTCTTGCGTTCCTACTTATGCACAAACCGCTTCTGAGCGAGGAAAAGGTTTGCGCCAGCCCCATTCGAGAGAATCGATAATTTAAATTGGCAAGGTGGACGAAAGGGGACAGGAATGCAGGATTTCGTACTTTGCAGAGGCAGACGGAACAGGTGACTCGCTCATGGTCACACATGAAACATTAAAAAGCTGAAAAATTGAAGCAGTGTTTCTTTTCCCTACCTCGCTGAACAACTTCTCTTTTTCTTCCAGACAGGGCTCTGAATAAGCTGAAGCGCCTCAGGAATTTTCAATAATAATAGACGGCCTTCATGCACTGCTGGCTGCCCCAGCTTCTTCCTCTCCCCCCGAGTCCTGAAGCCATTCACCTAAATCTGCAGCAGGGCAGAACAAAACGCAACTGTCAAAAGACACAACCCTCCTGAACCAGCCCAGGATCCCTTAAGAAGCGAACCATTCCTTCCCGGGGTAATAATTCCCCCTGAAGGTTTATTATATTAGAAAAAAAGAAACTAGTAAATAGAAAATATTCTCTAGTTGCCTCCGATCAGCTTGAGCTGATGGTAACACATCCATCCACTTAACTCTGTAAAGTATCAGTCTCGGATCCAAAAGAAGAAATAACAAGGAACACACGTTGGGATTCTGCGTGGCCTCAAAGGGGTCGCAATCAACTACTCATGTCAAAGTCTGCTTCTAGAGAGACATCCGTAGGGCTGCAGAGGGAAGCTCTGCTCAAATTCCAGGCTGGACTTCTTCCAGGCCACAGAATAAACCTGCTTTTCTCGACAGGCAAAATATGACAACTTAGAGACTGGGAAAGAGAGATCTGGGAGTGAAAGAAGCTGAGAAACAGAATTAAGCTGCAAAATCCACGGATCTGCATGCTTTTTGTGTTGGCAAAGGCCTTTGAAGTCTGGAAAGACAGAATTTTCTTTGGCGAACAGAAAAAAGTCTCTCCATATAATATTGCCTCTGGCACAAATTAGCTCTGGGTCCCTCCGTTCCGGAAAGCAAACTGAAAAGCAACAAGCCAAGGTGAGGAATGGATCCGTCCCTCTAAGGAGAGCACAAGCGCTCTCACAACCGAAGGAGGTATCCGCGTTCAGAACCGAGGATTTTCTCTCTGCATCTGAATTTTCACCTATCTGATGTAACGCAGAGAGAAGCACCCTGTTAAAACGAGAGGTCAAATCGGGAACCGGGAATCAAGAACGAGCGATTCATCACAGGGCAACACCAGAACCTTACAACGTACAGGTGGTTGTTGTTACACAAGCATCAGAGCAAGATGAATTATGACAATTATAAATGTATGAAGAAACATGGGAGGTTCAGACAGGTTAATTTCTTAGGGATAGATGCCCTCCCCCCAAAAAATAAATGATTGTTTAGCAGTTAAAGCCATTATTAATGCCTTTAAACAAATCTGAAAGGGCTGGGGGGTACGGCCCGTGTGTTTTCGAAGCAGAGCCCCTGGTGGCATAAATGAGTCCATTACCTTCCCCTGAAGCTGTATCCCCCCTGCACAGCTCTGAGTCCTCCCTGCGAGAGGAATGGGTCATTTTAAACACAAGAAGTTTATCTTTGCACCTTGCTGGCAAACCTGTGGTGACTCTTAGCCTTTTCTTCTCCGAGATATTCCCAAAATAGAACAGTTATTCAAGAATTCCATCCTAAAAGAGTCATTCGGTCCCCAGGCTGTAACTGCTGCGCCCAGAGGGGCAGGGGGAAGCAGCAGAGAGCCTGGGGTGCTCAGAGCCTGGCTTCCCACGAAACACTAGCCAAAAAAAGGCACCTGCTTGCCAGGAGAGGTAACACCCCCCAGAAAGCCCCCTGCCAGGGACCCGACGGGGAAAAGCGATCAAGTTTCCCGCTGAAGGCGGATTGGGAAGGACACTTTGCGGCGTCCGTTGGCTCCTCCTCACGCACAGGATCAGCTCCAGAGGAGGAGTTTGTTCCCAAGGCGACCGAGTCGGGCGATGGGGCTGGGGAAAGGGGCAGGTGGCTCCCACCGCCCCGGCAGCCCGGGCGAGGTTTGGGAGCTGGGGGTGCAGCCCCCAGCACGGCCAAAGGCGGGAGCGAATGCGAGGTGATCACTGTGTGTCCCCCCCGTCCCTTGCCAGCCCCACAGCAAGCTGCCAAACCTCGGCGCACCGTCCAAAACACAGGAGAAACAAAGCTCAGCAGAGGCTGTCAGAGGTAGGATGAGTTTTCATGCTTTGTTCATACCAGAGACTGAGCATTGAAATCTGGCTTCAGGATCTGGGATAGCATATTTACCTCGAAACTCCTTTGCCTCTCGTCTCTGTGGATAGAAGAAAAAGACATCTTTTTGGTGCTGTGCTCTTCCAGGTTGCACGATAGAAAGTCCTTTCCTCAAGCTGTTTTCCATCCTTCCTGTGTTTCTTGCTGCTGATGCGCTGACAGCTCTGGCACACGGCGCAGCTGTGGAGGCCAAAGGTCTATTTTCAGCTGGTTCATTCTTACTTTTCTTCGCTCAGTCTGAAAGAGTCCACGTACAACCACTTTTCTTCCTTTGTCTTTTAGCACTGGGCTAAAGTGAATCTCTTGCAAATTCAAATGGTGTGTTCTGTCTTCAGGAATGGTTATGTGTTTTTCTTCTTCGTCAGACATTTAAATATATAAGCATCTCTGTCTCCGGAGGCTGCTCAGCCGTGAGCTCTCCAGCTCTCTGCTGCTGTTGTTTTGGGCCCAGTTCAGACACCGGTTCCTGGAACCTTGGAAGGTGGTTTGTCTCCTACAAGCTGTTGGTTGTTATTTGAAAAACCTGAAGAGAGGGACAGCCTGTTGACCTCTGCGCGTTCCCTCCTGAAGTTAAGATCCAAAATGGGACAGGCAGCTACATCACGCTCGTTGCAGGAGGAAAGCGATTGTCTCCTGACTCTGCACCGGCTCCCTCAGTGGGAACTGAAAATACCAGTGAGGCAGTCACCTGTGGGAATTAAAAAACATTTCTCCTCTGAAGAGATCGGTGTAAAAATCAATGTAAAAAAAAAAAACCATTTCTGAACGGGATTTTTGGGAAGGACTTTGGGCCCTCTGGCTGGTGGAAACCTCCTCACCCCAACTCTGCCTGCAGTCCGCTCACGGTCACCCCCAAAGCTGGGCAGACACCGTGGGGAAGATGACCCAGGCCCTCTCCTAACCGGGCATGAGAGGATTTTAATTTCCAATCCCAAACTCGGCACCATTAACTCACCTGATGGCCGTGGCGATGCAGCGGCCGTGAGGGCTCCTCACCGGCCGCGGGGGGCAGGCCCGAGCCGCCATCTTGGGGCGGGAAGGGAGCCGGGCCGGTACCGGGCTGCGCCGCTGCTGCCCCGGGGCCACGCCGCGATGGAGCCGGTGGCTACCGGAGGATCGGGCCGCAACGGCGGGAGGGCCCCTTCCCGGGGAGGAGGCCGGAGGAAGGGCGAGCCGGTTCTCCTCAGCGTGAGGGAGCAGGCCCTGAGGGGAAGCAACAGCGGGCGCGCTCCCCGAGGAGGTAGAAGCGCCCTGGGAGCGGAGCTGTGGAGGGTTTATGGAGGGACTTCGGCACAGACCTGCGCAGACGGCAGAGGCCGCTCCCGTGCTCGGCGATCCCTCGTTCGTCGCCATGGAAAGGCAGGTGGCTGCGTGCGGCCGACGTGTTGTGGGGGCCCGGCCGGGCCCCTCCGCGGTCGCCGCCTTGGGAAAGGCCGCTGGGCTGGGCTGGGCTGGCCTGGGGAGAGACGGCCCGGGCCCAGGCCCTGCTTGGGAAAAATGGGCTTGTCCCGGTGCAGCTGAACTTTGAGGGGCGGCAGTGCGAGGGTTGGAGGCAACGTTTTCACACGAAGGAAGCGTTTCTGCTCCCGCGACTGGGGTCTGGGATAAAGGGCTCTGCTTTTCTCCGTCGTGTGCCCTCAGGAAGCAGTCGCAGTGGTCTTTTTTCAGTCAGATGGGTGTACTGAAGGTGTCAAATTCGCCGTGGTGTGGCAACGGCTACTTGGAAACAACTTCTTGACTTACACCGTAGTCCCTCGTGTGCCAGAGGACCAGGAAAATCACAGGAGGTCACCCAGGAAAACCCCCATAACCTAGATAAAACCCTATCAAATACCATTCACCTCAAAGCTATCCCTAAGTAGTAAGTTTTTATTAATTTTTCCCTTTTTCTTTTTTCTTTCCCTGAGGAGAAGTTTCACAGACTTGTTCCCCAGTGGCTGTTAATAGCAGTAACACTCCCAAAACTCAAAACAAGGCTATTACAAGTCTCGACTTGCCCACTTTGGGTTTGCCCCAGACTTTTGGGCGTATCTCCAAACGCGCTTTTGTGAGGAAAAAGTCCATTTGGCTATAAGCAGATTGGGATAGGCAACATTTGTAGATGAGATCAAGGCAGGTGTTTATAGAAATCTCATCTTCAGTGGCCCTTGCAGAAAAACTCTGTATCTGGAAACATCGGGGAAGTGGTAGGGTGTATGATTTGCCACTTAACTGTTGTTACAAAACTTAACAGTCAATGCTAACCGGTACTTATAAAAGCCTGTTCATCCCGGCAAAGCCCAAGACTGTAAAAGGGAAACTGTCTCCATTAATATGCCTTAATTCCTCCTGCGGTATTTAAATCAGATGGGCAAAATTAATTTGTTATTACATAAAGTTGCTTCTTAGTATATGATAAAGATATCTTTTTCTTCACAGGTGCCGCTGCTACGAGCAAGAATATTCAGGAATTAAGGTAGAAAACAAGTTTTGTTCGTTATGAGAGAAATTCCTGTACCTGCTGCCTGTCATTGCATTAAGCACAACACTCACTGAAAACGGAGGCTGACAGATTCCTAAGGTGTAGTCTGTTTTACTACTGTGACAGAAAAGATGTGAACGCTAAATTTAAGGATATACAGTGAAGGATTAATGACACTGATTGTTGTAATTTGCGTGCCAGGATAACAGCTTAATTTCTACCCATAGTGGAAGGAGGAGTTCTTCCTGCCGGCAGTGGGATTTCTGCACAAATAATATTGGGCAGTTTCTCACAAAGAAAGATCATTCCTGAGTTTGAAAATTAATGGCCAACTGAGAGGAATGGGGGTGGTATTTTTCTTTCTAAAGCTTTGATTTGCTGATTCACTCAGACTCTGATGGATCAAACCAAAGCGTTGTCTCACCTCTGTGCTTATTGCAACAGTGTGTAGTGGCAGGTGCGTAGAAAAATGGTCAGGAAGAAGTGGTGGTTTTGCTTAGTATACCTCAGTGTCTCAGTATCCAGGGAATTAGAATGCCCTGACTTACTGAATCTGAATGTCTGTCCCAGCCACCAATTTTATTAGTCCTGGGGATTTGTCTAGTCATTCGTTTAACCTGTTGATGCATTTAGGAACCTCCACCCTTGCCTGGAGCTGACGTCTGTTCTTCCCGCTTTCGGGGTAACCGCCTCCTCAGGGTGCTGTGCTTGCATCCGTGTCCTCTAATCCTTTTCACAAGGAATGTTGTAGAATGAAAACGCAGCTTTATCAGAATGCGTTAGTACAAATGCAGAGAGGCGGCATGACAAGGGCCCTGCACAGACACCGGGACTTGTTGCGCTGTGAAAAAAAAGCGCTGCGTGGACAGAAATCAACGGCGCATGCAGTAATTGGGTCGTTTGTGAATGTCACAGTCCTGCTGTGTACACACGAGAGTAGTAATGCTAAATGACAGGGAGCTGCCCTCCTTCCTCGTCTCATCATCCTCCCTCACCTGTAGACTTGCCACTTAAAGTATTTTTTCGTAATTTCAGATACCCTCAGGAAAGTAGAGAATGATCTATCGCCTGATCAATTCCAGTAAAATAAGATGGGGTGAATCGGCAGAGGTTCCCTTTCTTCTGTGCTCCAGGTTTTGTATAACCAAACACGTCTCTGATTCTAGAAGTTTTCTGAGTTGCTTCTAATTATGCCTGCAAATGAAATATTTGACAGATTCCAGTGGATTTGACTGACCGTACAGTTACAGTTCCGTGTCAGGAAGGTAGCATTTTACTGGCCAGCTGGGAGAAAAAATGTGGGAATAAAAGGAAATCCCTTCAGCACGAGATTTGGGAGAAATCGCTATAAACATTGCAGGCCGTTAGGTGAGTTGGAAGATGCTAGGTAAAGGCAGAGCAGTTTTGAGGTGGTGTTCTCTGAACACTGTGGCATTCCCCACCCAGTGTGCAACCCTAGAACTTCCCAGGTTTGACTGTCGATGGATAAGCACGGAGAGGCACTGGTGCTCGGTTTGTACAGATGATGCTTTATTCTCATTTAACGGCTTCTGTTTTGACACTGAAATTCATCTGCCTTGCAGGTGCTGCTAGCCCATTGCTCGGCAACCAGAATGTTCTCGCTTCTTCCAGTCTCAGCACAGTGATGGAAAACTCAGCTTCTAGTACTGGTAGCAGCCCACCCCGTAGTGTCTTCTGTTCCAAAGGTGAAATGCGTACTGCTTCTGAGGAAAAAAGCAAAGAACACGTGGAAAACGTTCTGGAAGAATGCTCGCAGAAGAGACCGAGCAAAGTGAGTTGCAAATTTTGGGCAGCTGCTTAAGTATAGGTGATTTTTTGTTGGTTTTATTGTTGCTGAGTTCTGGACGGTTTGGCCAGTGCTGTTCTGAGCAGCCTTTTGGCTCCTGTAAATTGTGCTTGGCCATCACGATTCCAACGTGCCATTTGACAGACAGAAGCAGGCAATGGGTAGTAGTGTTGTGGGCATGAGCCTCGTAACGGGGCTCCTTGCGTAGCCAGTCCCTCGCAGCACAGCGTGACTACCCGGTGACCTAAGAAATATTAGAGGGAAAAAGCCCCAAACCTCTGCATTCCCATACCCGCGCTGCTCTCAGCCTTATTTTTCAGATTACGTATTCAGTATTTTGGTGGTTTAGCTTGGTGGTTTTGTACTTTTTTTTCTCCTTCAGACCACTGAGCTACGTGAGCAACAGAAAATCAATTTAAGACTGGTCGTTGATGATCTGCGCACCAAACGGATGGAAATGCAGTTGGAAAGAGATGCTCTTCAGGATACTAGGTATGAAGGCCGAGGCAGATGTGTTGTGGAGAGCGTATATATGGGCTTTGGGAGGCACACCAGATCTCCTAAGAGAGAAACTTGCCCTCGGGAATGAGGACAATGAGACTCTGGCACCTTGGTTGAGAAAATGTAGTTGTGAAAACCAGCGGTTAAGGACCGTGGGTGTTACACCTCTTAGCCGGGATAAAAATCCGTCTTGTGAATCTCGCTTTCGGAATTATTTCTTTGGCTTCCCAATTCAGACAAAAGGAATCCCAGAGCCAAGAAAATGTAAAAATGCAGCTAAAAAACACTATACGAGAGCTGGGAGCTGCCAACCAACTGCAGGAGGAGTTGCTGAGGGAGGCTGACAGCCAAACGGGGCATCTGAGAAGGATGGTCCACAGCCACGAGGAGGTGCTTCTGGAACTACGTGGCATCCTGAGGGCCTATGAAGACAGCACTGGCAAGAAGCTCGACGAGCGTGAGACCATTACTAGCCCACACATCCACAGCCTGAGCACAGCATTTGCTGACGTCCTGCGAGACTTGGACTCAGAGGTGTCATACCTCAAAGAAAGGGTTGTCCTGGTATGTGAAGAAAGTGCTGTTTTTCCTTCCGACATTCTTGTGTTATGGTTTTTTTTAGAAAATACTTTGAAAAACTCCATGAGCTCCCATCTAAACTGGCCTTAGGGAATGGCGATGGCATGGAGAGGTGTGGGGTTGGGCTGAGAGGTATGGGAGAGGCCTTGAGATTGGGTTTATTGCTGGAATTTAACCTGTGTCGTGTGCATTTTCACGGTTGGAAGCCAAGGGAAGGAAATTACATTGTGAAACCTACCCTTTAGGTGGTCTTTTCTTTAGCGTTGTCATCTGTTTACAACAGGTGGAAGGAGAACTGGAGACACTGAAAAAAGATTCACAGACCCAAAACCTACTTCTGCTTCAGCGGCATCAAAATAGGTACCTGTTCTCCGTTTATTTATTCGTAAGACATTAAAGAGACGCTTTTTCAATTGTTCCCCAGATAATTCTTTGACGATGATACTGACAAAAGGAGTGGCTGAGGGGCAGCAAGCAGCGTTTCTGGGGCCTTAATAATTGTTCCATTCCGGATGTTTATTTGCTGTTGGCTTTCTGCTGCTTCTTCCTTCCATGCTGGCAGTTCCCTGTTTTATTCACTGCATCAAAAAATATTACTTTGGTAGAGTCTGTACTTCTGTAAGTGTGGCTGGCCGCTCAGGTGAACATCTAGAATTTGTTGGGAGACTAGTTTGGCCGTTAAAAGATCGAAAGCAATCACTTTGGTGGTTACATCAGCTTTTTTTTTACTAATTTCAGTAAGAGCTCTGTCCTTCCTTGCTCCAGAAGTCCTGATGTCCCCAGTTATCCACCTGAATCAGACCTGTTCAAAATAAGAGAGTCAGTAACTCAATACATAACGTTCTATTCACAATAGAACATCAGAATGATTAGATCTTTATTGAAAAATAGCCTCTTCAGGGGAGAAGAGTACCAAGACTAAAATTTCTAACCAGTATTTTCTTTGGAAGCAGGATTGAGCGGCTAATAAATGAGCATGGGCAGGAGGTGGCAGCACCATGCACGCAGCTCGGCCAGTGGTCTCCAAAGCCAGCTGGCGATGATGCAGTGTGGTTTTTGATTGTAGTACGGAATCTGTTAGGAGTACCCTTAACTTCCATGGCTAGAGTTAAGGGTTGAAAGGGTACGCAAGCTCAGAGCGGTGCCTGAGAGCCGTCTGAGGTGGCCATGTTGAACCATGACCTTCTAAAAACTCTTTTGCCTCCTAACGACCTCTAAAGCTTGATGACTCAGAAATCAGTGCTCAATATGTTGTTTCAAAACACTTAGGAAGGGCCGTGCAGCGTTGCAGACTTGAGATGAGATGGAAATACCAGTGTGCCTTAATAGCTGACTGGTGTAGTTGAGAGCGAGTAGGTGATAGCAAAATGCTGCTCGGTTCTGCGTGTAGAGTAGCAGGGTGCATTTGAAAGCAGACTTGGCTTCCTTCCAACTTGCTTGAGAATAAGAGTGATCGTCAGGAATAAAAAGCATCAAGATTTGCCCTGGTGAGACCTCACCTGGAGTCCTGCGTTCAGTTCTGGGCTCCCCAGGTCAGGAGGGACAGAGATCTACTGGAGAGAGTCCAGCGGAGGCTGCGAGGATGATGAGGGGACTGGAACAGCTGCCTG